>JAOUZG010019159.1:20669915-20683697 GCA_026289955.1 Argiope argentata | reverse complement strand
TGGAATATTTAAAAAAATTAAAAACTTTTATATATATGGTCAGAGAGAGCTCCTGATTACAAGAATTCTTTGCCTATAAATTTTTTCTGGAATAAAATTGAAATGATTTGTCTTTATTACATGTGTTTAACTTAAAACGATTTGTAAATAATAAATAAATAATAAAAAGTAAAAAATAGTGAATAAATTTAATTGAATAAGTAATAAGTATACAACTGTTTCTAAATTCAATTTTAGGAAAATAATTCTCTTAAACTCTTAATTAAAAATACCATTTTATTTTCTCCAATGCTTTTCACTCTGTTTTAGGATTTTTTTATTAATTTAATATATTAATTTTTTAAAACACTTAAAATCAAAAGTATACAATATTTATATATATTTAATAAATAGCATAGATATTTTTTTTGTTTTACTACATTATGAATTCATTTTGTTTTTTTAATAATGCAAATAAGCAACTATAGAGCTGTAATTTTGAATCCGACTGCTTTCAAAATTCTTCACCCTAATGAATGGGAGAGTAAATTTCCTTCGTCTTGCCTCGTGCCTTTCCAGTCGCACTTTTAGACCGTTGAGTCTGGTTACGTACTAGGCCTGAATGGTCGTTTAATATCTGATTCCATCTAGGTCGTTAACTACCTCAATCGTGGTGCTTGTGTTGGAAAATAACGAAAGAGACAATCTTGTTCTTGATTAATATATTATTTTTACATTATTTACAAAAGATTAAAAATGAAATGAAATATGAAAAGCAAAAGAATCTAGTCCCTCATTCATGGCGAATCGCACCTCTCTCGTCCCATGCTCGTCCTTCCTCTGTCCCCTGTCCGTTCTTCCTCGGCCCTCCCGTGGTTCACCCCCTTCGGTACCACGTGACCTTTTTCCTCCTAGCAGGTTTTCTTATCGCCCTCGTTGGACGTAGAGGAGCGGGTCTTACAGGGAGGTTAGTGAGAAAGTGTAAAGGAATAAATAAATGACATCTAACAATCATTAAAAGGAAAAAAACTATTTTATAGTCAAATTATTTTTCAAAATTTCACTACAATCGAAAAGAAATATTTTAATGAAGGCCTTTGCACTAAAGAATATTAATTATACGTAAATTACAAAATAAATTAAAGCAAGATGCACAATTTTTTTTAAAAAAATTTCTATCAAATGGTTTTAAATATTCCTTACAAACAACACTAAAAGTTATTCGAAAATGTACAAATTATATAGAATACAAATAGTATTCCATCTTGCTATTTTAAGTCAGGTTTTAGCTCATTTCTGTTTGAAGTACCAATTATTTACTATTTTAAAAATATGATTAAATAATATAGTGAGTGAATTTCAATGCAATTAATTAAAAACTTCATAAAGTAAGCGTTGTAAGTGTAAATATTAATAGAATAACCAAGTCATTTCCAAAATCATGAACAAATTGTTTTTTTGAAGTTTATCACATTAAACAAAATTATGTCTTACATAATATATCCAATTATCTTTATAAATAATGCTTTTAAAAATATATTTTATAAATATGAGAAAAACAATTTCAATATAATTTAATTCAACATATCTACAAAGAATATTTATTTCTTCTCGTTTGTTTCATTTTTTCCATAAGTGCTTCAACAAAAGCTTGCAGCATGAACATATGGTAGGTTTTTTTTTGCATTAGAAATAAGAAATGGGGAAAGAAAGAATCGAATTTAACCTTACTGATGAAAGATAGTACAATGAGCAATACCTATGCTTTAAAGCTTAGGAATTTTATGCATACTTGAACAGGGAGGATACGCAGACAGAAAATGTAGCTATTTTATGAATTTGCTAGACAACAGTCTATGGCATAAGATGTGTTGACTCTGAAATCGATGCTTATGCCGCAGTCTTAGGCATTAGTCCGTCGTTAATATTTATTACCTCGTTTGTGACCAAAATGGAATTATTATGGTGATATACCCATAAATATTATAATATCAAATGTGATAGGAATTCGTAATACATTTATTATTATAGGTATTTATTTATTTTATGTTTTTTATAGGAATTGTATTGTTTTGGTATTTGGATACATGCATATTGTTACAATTCTATAAGATTTCTTTTATTTCTTTTTCTTGTGAAATTAAAGGATTCCCTTTCAGAATGTTAAATTAAATCGATTTCCTCACTATTTAAAGGGAAATGGCTACCATCAAGTATATATTGTGTATTTTAATATAAAATTATTTTGGTTATTAATTGACCTTGTTCGAATTTGCTATGAAGATTCATCAGAAAATTTAATGTCCTTACTATGATTTTAAAACTAAGATATCAATTTTTAAGAATAAATGAAATAGATGAAAATACTCAATTTTTTTAACGAAGAGGAATTATGAAATTTATGAATTTAATGGATGTAAAGAAACTTCCATACACTGTATGATAGTTTGAACCCAGTATAATAAATTAGTAAATTTTATTATATATATATATATATATATATATATACCTATAAAGCCTAATTGACTAATTACCTATAAAGCCTAAATATCCATAGATTTTTCAACTATGAAAACAAATCTATAAATTGCTGGAAGTTAACTCTTGTAAAGGATTAAAACTCATATTCAATGTTTCTGTCGTTTTCGATAAAAACACTTAAGTCCTTTAGAGTAATTAAAATATTTCTATCGTCATAAATGATTTTCAAATGATTTTCTTTCAAAGGTATTTTACTTTAGAAAATAACACTAATAAAGAAAAAATACAGTTGTGGAAATTATATATTTCATATCGTGATTAATTTTCACTTATTTTTTTAAAATGTTTTACTGAATTTTAGTATTAAATGTGTTTTGGCCTTTATAACATTCAAAATAATTTATTCACTGCACTTAATTTTAATCAAAAAAATTAATTTATAAAACCAGAGGAAATGTTGTCTCTAAATCTTTTGGACTACTTTTCAGTGAATGTCCTAATTTACATCTCACCTTAAAATTATGTGCCTTGAAAGTGACCAAATACACTTTATCAAATTATTCCAAGCATCATTTCAGCTTTATAAATATGTGAAATATTGAATAAAAATATTTTTAAACAAATTCATTTAGTGATTATTTTTTTAAATGTTCTTTTACTCTTCTATATATTTACGAAATAAGAAAATACCTTTCTTTTATTCAAATATTTTAGTACTTTTATTCTGGCAAATAGAATTTCTCATGATCCCACAAAGATAATTTAATATGCAAATGGCGTCTTAGCACCATTTTTATCGTTATTCCTTATTCTTTGAGTTCTGATGAAGAGGAAAAACTTCATTGTATTTACCTGAATAAACTAAAATATACATTTAATAACATTTCAAACATATATAAGCATACTATTTTGATACACACGGAAAATACAAATTAAGTATTTTCAATACCAAATTGCTTTTTGTAGCAAGAGCTTTTATTCGTTTTGTTTGTATAAAAATCAAACAATTGACTAGAACTAGATTATTAAAAAATGTATGGGATTCTATATTTATGGTTTGTTTTATCTATTAAAAAATATACAGTGTTATTTGACAGAAACATTCAAAGGAATAATGAAATCCTTTCATAGTTATGAAAATTGAAAAAACAAAAACTGTTGTTGGTAGATATAATTTTATTTTTTGTAAACTACATATGCCTTTATAAAAGCTAATAATACAACCAAGTATCTTGATAAATTTGAATTATTGCTGTTATGAATAAATATGAATGTAGAAGAATATATATTTTAAATTTACACGTTTTTTTTTTAATTCATGCTTTCAGAATATATAAACGACATTTTGCAACAAGAAAATATTGTTTTTGCTTGTTATCACAATATTTCAGAAATTGAAACTAAGAATTTTTCTTTCCTCAAAGTAGAAAACACTTCTTGTAATTCGTTACTAAACTATTTTCATTACGGATTAAAAATTATACGTATTAAGTGCAAATAATTAACTTAAATTTTTTTGTATGAGCTATTTATTACTAAAGAATTTCATTTTCACGGTTGTTATTTATCAGTGGAATTAAACTTTTGTTAAGAAAATATGTTCTTTTATAATCTAGGTTTATATTATTGATGGGATTTTAATTTTAATTGAATGCCCTCATAATTTTAGCATGAACATTACAGAAAGTTTTACTAAAATTATTGGTCGTGTTACGAATTTGTTGATTGAATCGACATAGACTCAATTTATATTTCTAAAATTTCTGTAAACATATACATTGGTTTTTTAAGTGTTATTCTATATGGCTTAGTCAATTTCTAGTTATTGAAACAAAGAAAATTATGTATAATAGGAACTTTATTTAAAAAGAAAGCTATTATTAACTAATACTATGAAAATTATATTGATTAAATTTGATGTGAAAATAACAAAATAAATTAAAAACGAAAAGCAAGCCTTATTTCTGAATCCGAAAACCAAATTTCTAAACTCTGTATAATCTTAAGTAAATAATTCGGTATCGCACCAATTGAAAAAAAAATATATATCTGAAAAGAAGTTTAATGTAAAAATATAAAAAGTTATATTTAGTTTCATTCGTTCTTTCTCTCTTATAAATTTAGAATAGAATCACATGAAGTTTCAAATTTATTACTTGTTCTCAACATTTCAGATTTACTATCATAGATTCAGATTATTAATCATAGAATTAATTATGAATGTCTAAGTAGAAAAAAGTTCTTTTTTGATAATGCAAAAAAATACTCCTTTCATCAAGAAATTAAATCTGAATAATTAATTAAAAAGAAAGAGATCCTTAAGATCTCAGTTCTTAATTAATCTTCTTTAAGAAAGAAAATTGGATTATTTAAGATAATGATCCCCAAACTTTAAATATTTTAATTTTGTAAAAACCTTTCTTAAAAGGAATTTAGTAAAATCCATTGTGTATGAAACGATTTATTGGTAATTATAAAGCAATATTGTAATAAAATATTCTTGATTAGAAACTAAATTAATTATAGATTAATGAAGTTTTGACGTATTTAGTTTAGTTGAATGAAGTTTTGACGTATTTAGTTTGACGTATTAGTTGACGTTTTTATCATATTTAGACATTTATCTAAATATGACAAAAATAATTACATTCAATATCACACTACTTTATAGCAAAATATAAATTTAGGAGAAGCATAGATGTAATCAATTACGTAGTATATTATTTTCCTTGAATCAATATAAAGTTTTGCATTTGAATTATTTTTTAACATTTAAAATTTCTATATTTCTAGTAAATATACAAAATTTTCATAATTATTTCCTTGCTTATAATTGTTTTTGCTTTTCTATTTCGGCATGTGATAACAGAATTTTCTGCGATTACATTATGCTAAAGGAACAGGAGAAGTATAAATAAGCAAGAATTGATAATATCATGAAATCTTATTTTCATCGTTTCTTCGTAAAATTTTAAGTTTATATTTAATGAAAATAATGTTATAAAAAAGTTAAAAATAAATATTGCATTGACTTAAAAAAAGAGCTTTTCAATTACTTTCCTTAAAATGATATAATAATTAGATTGAAATATTTTTAAAATGTTCCAGCCGATTTAATTTTTGAAGAAATTAAATATAATTAATAATAAACATTTTAATTAAACAATAAAAATAAAATAGAGAATACATATTATATTTCGACCTTTTTAGATGGTTAAAAACAATTTTAGTGCCGAAAAATTTGAAATTTTCATTAAAATTTAGTAAACGGGCATAAAATGTTTCTAAAATTAGAAATTATAAATTAATACACAATTTTATTTCAAATAAATTTATATTTGATTATAAAGAAAAAATTAAAACAATTGAATATAAAATCACTTAGAATATTTTAAAATTTAGTGAAACAAATATTTAGCTCTAAAAAGAAAAGGAAATTCTTTTTAAAAAGGAATTTGAGGTATTTATGTTTTAATTGGTATATGCCTTATACAGTCAACGTCCTTTTCAATTAGAATGGACTTATTTTACATACATTTTTATCAACCTTTTGTACAACCTTTTATGCTGTTCCGGACTTGAAAGAAAAGCCAGCTACGTACAGGCAAATAAGGAGGACCAAATTTTATTCTTAACCTTATCAAGTTTATAAAGATAAGGATATCAACCTTGTCAAGTTTAATTTGAGGAGGTTGATGAAAATAAAATATTTATCGAAAATGGATATGAATGAATGTATATGAGTTAATGACGCATTCCTCAAAAACTAATTATATGTCCTTCGAAAGTATCTTTTGTCTCTTTCTGTGATGCGCTAACTGTTTCTGTGATGCTCGTTTCATTCATCTCGAGATTTTGATGCATGATCCATCAAATACGATGATGGATGAATCAATGTGAACATTATCGCTTTTCTTTTCGTTTCCTCTCTGGAACGATTAAATTGAGCAATTGTGATAATTGTGAAATAAGGATCTTGTTAATTACATTTATTGAAGTGGTTTACTTCTTTTTGAAGAGGCTGAAGGAAGTTCGAAATACTGTGCGTGACAGGAACATTTCAGTTTAGGAAGAATACGAGTTACGTCATCCGTTGTAAGAATAATAGGCAATTAGTTAACCTGGTTGAGTAGTTCCCCTTAGGCTAGACACGTTTTATCAAGTTTTATCAAGAGGAATGATAGTGTTTCGAGGGATTTAAAATTTTTAGCATTTATAAATAATTCAGATTTTTTGATAAGGCAATTTATTTTTTATAATTTGAATGTTTTATCTCAAAATTTTGAATGCATTAGAACAAAAGTAATTGAAGCAATTCTGAAATTGATTTCAACAGCTGTATACAGGATAAGCTTTGTTTTAGTATTTTTTTTTTTTTTGCATTTTTATAAAAATTTATAATTTAATTTTTTTTATTTTTTTTCATAATGTATATATGAAGAATTTCGATATTTAAATACAACTTTTAAATGTTTAATTAAATGCTTAACTAAAATATTTAATTTTTAATACTTAATCAAAATATTTAATTTTTACAAAAAAGTTTAAGTAAAATATTTAATTTTTACAAAATGTTTAAATTGGTTCTTAAAGTTTACGTTTAAAATTTTAAAAATTTATTTTTGTCAGCCTATAATGTTTTGTATTTTACTATAACCATCCGTAATGCTGATTTCACTTAATTTCAAATGAATTTCTTACAAAAAATTTAAAATGTATACTTTCTTCAACTAATATTAAATGTATGATAATAATCAGCTGGTGATTTAGAATTCCAGCACATATTCTATATCTTCTAGACAATAAAAACTTTTATATATTGAATAACTATCAGGATTTAATACAAGCAATTGATAAGGTGTATTTTAAGTTCAGTATCATGTTCGCTGAGTGAAAATATGTCGTCTAAAAAGCAAAGAATAAAAAACATAATCTTTGATTTTACTCTATAAATTTCTTTATTTAAAATTCATTAATAACAATTTCAAGGTAAACTGAACTAAGCAAAACGTAAGTAAAATCCCTTAAGAGGTTAATTTAACGTTTTACAACGCAAAAGGATTAATTAATAGAATATTTGAATAAGAATTGGAAGGATTAGACATTTTCTTAAACATAGGAATACATTTCAAATTATGAATAAAAAGTTTTTAAGCTTTATTGAAACCAGACTAAACTATCTAAAAAATTAAATTGCTACTACTAAGTGTTACACTTAAATTGAAGATTGATTCTTAAAATGGAATAACGCTGAAATAATTTATAAGGTTCAAGATTTGATATAATTCATACAAATTTATATATATATATATATATATATATATATATATATATATATATATATATATACAGAGAGAGAGAGAGAGAGAATTAGTTAGTTAGATAGATAGATATGCCAAATTCAATAATTTCAAGCTTAATGTCATTGAGAGCTGTATGAAATTTTTGCGAAAAAATATATAACGTGTCAAAAGTTATTTCTGATATAATTTAAACAGTTCTTTTTTGAAAATTAAAGCATCGATCTATAAAAAAATACAAATTTCTATTTGAAATGAAAACAGTAACATTTTGAGTCTAAAATCTTTCAAAAAGACATATAAAAGTATTTTGAAAAGTTTATTCAACGATTAAAAGTTTAGAAATTGTGTTACAAACTATTGAGAAATTTAAAAAACCCGTTTTTTATAGTTATTTCTATTGACTACATTTTTTGTCTAAATTTCGTGCCAATTAGGATTTGTTCCAGAAATTTAATAATGTATCTTCCTGCAGTATAGGAAAGAATTAAGCAATACTGTTTATATGAGATATTAAAAACGATTATTTTAAGGTAGTTTAACAGAAACTCTGTAGTATATTCAAACTAATATTGTTTTATATTTTATTTAAATATATCTTTCAGAGTTTCAATAAACATTTCTTGATTGATGAATAGCTTTTACTTAGGATATGATCTTATGAAATAACTAAATGTTAGTTAGTAAATATAGTTACCGATATAAATAGTAAGTATTAGAGTTATAAATATTAACTATATCTACTAACTATTGAATTCTTTAGAATCAACAACGCTTAAGAGTATTTAAAATTATCCTTTATATTTGTGCACTGTTTTAATATTAAATCATCAACTTAAGTATAGTCATTTTTAGTCATTTTTTTTTTGTTTCGAATTTTCAAATAGGAAATACCAATAAATTATGTAGTCAAAAGAAATGTAGATTGTTATGTTTCACTTCAATTTTAATAAAATGCTCTTTCTCCCATAATCTGATATTAAAGACCTTTATTGAATTTACTTTAAAACTTTTATGGTTCTTTTGCATTAAGATATAGTAAGTTTTATACCAATTTTTCTCTTTTATTTCTAAAATAATCACTTTCTACAGCATAAGTAATGCTATATTTTCACTAGCTACAACTTAATATTTTCCAAATTGCATGTCTTTTATTTAGCACTGGAGTCAGCTTATATATTCCTCTTTTCAAATGTTAAATAATGTATAAATACTGAAATTTCATTCGCTATAATGTGCAGTAAAATTAAATATGAGTTTAATCCATATAAATTATTAGCCTTAATTGACAATTCCAATAGAATATTTTATATTTTTAACAATAATTCTGTTCAATATATTTCCAATACAAGAGCTAAAATATAGGCATAATTTATCGGAAAATTATATTTATTTAATTTTGATTTTATTCCTATGTTTCAAAATTTGTCCATATATTAATAAATTTTGTAAATACTTTTAATGTTTTATTTATTTTTTGGTCAAATAAAACTTTTAGCTAGCAAAAATTATTTTAGTTTAAAATTTTTAAAAATGTAGGATTTTACCAGTTTAATTTTATTTATATTAGAGATGAATAAATTGGTCATAGAATGAAATAGTAAAAAACAAATATGCTTTGAATATAATATGTCATGTTATAAAATAGTGCATTGTGCAATATATGTATTAGTTCATGAAATCTAACCATTTTTATTAATTTTTAAGTTAAAATTATTGAATAGTTAATTGTACTATTTATAAAAAATCAAAATTATTTGAATTTTTTAAAATTTTTCAAAACTCTATAAATATCTGAATGAAAATTCAAAAGAGATAAAAGTAAATTAATGGTTTTTGAAGCAATTTCCGATGGAAACGAGTATGCAATTATTTCCGTTCTATAAAGTATTTGAAAGTAGCAAGTGGTTTGTTCTTTGGTTTCCTTCTCTAGTTTCTTCTTTTTATTTTTAAAAGGTAATGACGATAGTAAATTAAAGAACTAGAACTGCATTTTTTGTCAGTTTTGAGTGTAAAGATGAATAAGCGGTTATATATGTTGAAAATATCGAAAAATAACTGCAAACTGTTATGATGTGCAATAAATTGATACAAAAGAAAATTACAAATAAAACTTCTGTATAATTTGTTAGATATTAGATTTAAAAAAATAGGTATTATTTGGACATTCGACTACTTTATGCGGTAATGAAGCTTTTGCGTGCTGGATCGTTCTTTTTTAAAGAATTCTTAAGGAAGTAAAACGATATTTTTCTCATTTTTTTCAGCATTATTTTTATTATTATTTACTTTAGTAGCACGTTTTTGTTATGACGATAACATTTTATGCGTCATTAGTCAGCCTCTGCATTATTTATTAGTAAATAAATTTCGAAGTTATATATATTTCTTGGGTTTGTAGGATATGACATAACCTAACATAACTCCATCCTGTGCCCCCGGTGCCTATAACGCTAACTTATCTAACCAGTTGGATGAGCACAAGATGGGAGGAAAAAAAAGAAAAAAGAAAAAAAGTGGGAGGGGATCTGCACTTTTGAAGGACTTTTTTAGTTATAATTTTGGTTGATTATCACAAGGGGAATTCTTGTCTCAACTATTGTAGGTCTTGAAGAGGTCTTGATATTTATGAATATGGTTTGCTACGGAATAGATTTTGCCGCGTGAAAGGATATTTGATGCAACTCTCCTGTACCATTCTTCTTCGAGACTTCTTTCTGGCTTTCTCATGTGCCATGAGAGAGTGAGTAGCCATTCTGTGGCATAGTGAATCGGAGATCCTATTTCCCCACAGCTACAGTAAGGAGAGTTGGCTAGATGGAATCAGTATAGGTATGTCGGGAATGGACCGTGTCCAATGAAGAAAAGGACATTCGCTCTGTCCCATTTGACAGCGTAGAGAGAAACTTTTGGTATTATGTTATATGTGGAACGGCCTGTTTGCCTTCTTCCCATTCCTTTTGCCATCTTGTCATCATATCGGTTTGGAGGATGCTCTTCAGATGAGATCTTGGAAGATTCATTATATTTCGATCTTCATTAGCACTAGCCGCTGTTTCGGCTAGTTTGTCCACCGCTTCATTCCCGTCATAACCTACATGTACCTTGATGCATGAAATTTTAATATGAGGATTTTCAAGAAGATGGGAGAATAGTTTGTAGGATATGACAGTTACCGAAAAGATTCAAGTTTCATTTTAGACCTTCTCCTGACAAACATAATAGTAATCAAAATTCTTAAAATAAGCCACTGTGCCGGCACGTAAATCCTGATTGCAGGTATGCAAATTTTTCCATACCCTTTGAATTAAAAATATTTGCACAGTTTCAAGGTTATTTCATCTTGTCAAATTAATTCTTAAGTATTTAAATTATGCTCAATATTGCATAGGTGTGTATGCATTTTGCTAACTGTTTTCGATTTAGCAAATGTGATAATTCAGAATTTTATATAATTACTTGTAACTTTAAAGATAAAGTAAACAATATGCAATGAATCGGACTTAATGTGTATACCTCAAATATAGACTCATGTATATTCAGGAGAATAATCCGTAATGATGATGTGTACGCTAGAAAGGAATTCAACTCTGCCAAAGGCTATTTTTGAAATTTGGAACCATATTCTAAAGTGCCTTGTCAATAACTTATCAGTAAGGATTCGAAAATGTTCATTTACCACCATTACTTATTCTTGGCTGGTATTTTGATTACCCTAAGTTTTAGAATGCTCAAATAAATTAAGTAAACTATTCTCTCAGAATTATTTATTTTCAGCATCTCATAAATCCCTAGTTGACGTAAAATTTACTTGACAAATTAATTTTACAGCAACTTTTATTTGATTATTTAGAATTAAGACAAAAACATAAATTAAATTTGTTAAATGAAAATTCATCCTATCAAGTTTTGTTACTGTTTTATTAGATTATTTACTCTGCTCAGGGAATGCGTAATTTTAATAATTTAATAAAAAATATTTGGATAATAAGGTAAACCCTTGTATTTCACAATATTTTGTTCAATTGTTTTGTTATGTTCAATATTTTATGAAGAAAAAAAACGTGAAAATAGTATTTAGATTAGAAACATAAATTAATTATGAAATAATTTGGAACTGTACAATATTATTCAAAAGTTATCATTTTATGAATGAAATATTTTGAGAAATAATGAGAATTTATATTTTACTTTCAAAATAGTCGCTTTAATATAACTATTCTACGATTCAACTATCGGCGATGATATAAAGAAAAAGGAAATTATTTATTACATAGATAATTACAAAAGAGTGAACTTACAAATTATGACTGTAATATCTGCAATATTTTCACAATTCTCAGATGAAAAATTGATGGTAAGGTTTGGTTGTAATTAAAAAAGAATTATCATGAATTAGCCTCCATATTTGTACTTTTAATGAAATTAGTGTGTGTGTGTGTGTGTGTGTTGAAAACTCTTAACCACATTATTTTGAGTCTCATGTTCCTTTAGCTACATTAACTTTCCTGTTTAAATCAATTCCCAGAGCTACTTTGGGGTTGTCCCTAAAATTTGGACCACGAACAGATGACGAGGAGGATGCTTGAGCTGACAACCGTATTCGAATTTCATCATAACACCAGTGAGAAAAAGGTTGATCGTCCCAACGGATTTATCGTACACAAGATCTGCTTATTAGATGGTTGTCCAGCGTAATTGAATTCGAGCTTGAAACCTTCCCGTTCTAAGAGTTAAAGTCGATCCCTATTTTATTTTGAAGTACTAATATTATGTATATCCTTCATATAGAAGTAATTAACAGATTCTATGCAACTAAGAATGTTTAAAATTATATGAATAAGTGGATATATTATTATAATAATTTCATAAAATCTAACAATAAATTTTAATAAAAACAAAGCAAACATTTCCAAAAATTAGGAATTTTTTAAATATTTTAAACAGATTTAAACCCTACATTTTATAACAGTTGTATTTATCTGAGTTTTATACATTGCCTGCTTTTTTTTCTTAATCAGTTTGATATATATATTTTTTCTTTCTGTTGTTACTGCCATCTTCTTGAAAAAAAACCTATTCAGTACTTTTTTTATAAATGTTCACCCACCAGTTTTATTTCACACGATAAATGATGAAATTTCTAAATTTCTATATATTTGGAATGGCTTCTATGATATAAAATAAATAGTTCTTGTCATTTAAACTTTGTTTAGTCTTCAAGTCTAGGATTTTATATAGGGAATGTCGATATCTTATTTCTGAGAGAAAGTCAAAATTTTACTGATTTACTTTCAGCCTAACAAATGCCTGAAATTCTTCCTTCCTGAAATTATTTCACTTCAAAAAGAATTTCTTGTATAAATCGAAAGCAAATAGAAGACTTTCTGGGATCCATCAAGAATAAAATTCATTAGATGTTTTAGTTTACTTTAAGAAAAAAAGTTAACAAAATTCTAGTTTGGTTTGATTTAATCCAATGAAATTTCCATATATCTTTGTATGTAGTACTCTTTCGTGAAATATTTCAATGATAGAGAAAAAATGCATTTCCTTTTAACAAAATCATTATTATTACTAAAGCAATTTCCATTTTTTCTTTCATGTATGCTCTGTCTGGAAGTTCTTTTCAAACTAACTTTCCGATTCAATGCTTGAGCTCTAGATTCTTTTGACAAATATCAAATATTGTACTTTGAACTCTGAAAAAATTTCAAACAAGGTCTTTCGAAATGAATAATCTTTATTTTTCAATGATGTCTCTTCCTAAAATAATGGTAGGTGTTTTACTCATCTTTAGTAAATTTTACTCATTTTTAGTGAATTTTACTTAACTTTTTCATGTTAAAAAAATGAAATGTCGTACCATTTCTTGTTAGGAATATTACAAAATGTTTTTAAGAAGTTTGAAAAATAATGTTGGTAATGAATTCAATCTTTTAAATGTTTTTCAATTCCTACTATTAGTTATATAGAGATAGATAGATAGATAGATAGATAGATAGATAGATAGATAGATAGA
>JAOUZG010019159.1:20646825-20669005 GCA_026289955.1 Argiope argentata | reverse complement strand
ATTATATGAATGCAAGATGAATACAAAATTATATGAATGCAAGATGAGTTCAAGATTATATGAATGCAAGATAAATTCAAGATTATATAAATTAAGCATAAAAATTATTCTTTTAAAACATTGTTTCAAAAACACGGTTAAATTATTAGTACCTGGGAGAATAATCTTCATTTGGTGGCTAATTTTAAAAAAAGGTTTTCTCGTTATTATTCTTTTTGCAACAATGCAAGTACCGTAAAACTTGTGAGATAGTGCTACATTACAATGTGGTCATGACAAGAGATAAAAACTCTAATAATTACAAAAAAACGTGTTTTTTAGGAAAAGCATCTGCATAGATATATTTAAAACACAAAACCTTGTTTAAATATTATGCACCGAATATGTAATGCGTGCAATTATGTATGTTTTAGAATCAATTAAATCAGCTTAAACAAATCTAAAAATTTAGATTATTTCAAATATATTTTAATAAAAAAATAAGTTGATTTTTAAAGTTATCTTTAACCTCTCCATATAAGCCCCACATTTTGAACATATTAATAATGAAACGGGATTCTTCAACGTGAAAAAATCAGTTGATTATAATTTATAATTTTGTATTTTTTATAAAAGTATTGTTTTTGGTATTGTAATATTTTTTTATCACGATGATTGCAGTTTAGATAAAAATGAGATTTTCAAACAAGAACTAATTATTAATTTTAAACGTTTTCGGCTTTAATTATCTTTTGATATTTTCTATTAACACAAAATTCTTATATACAAGTACGTATTGTGATGATACATTGCTTTAATTTACTAAATTATTTATGTTTTTCAAACATTTTACATTTTCTGTTATGAAATAAAATTTAAAAAAATAATTAATATAAAAAACTATTTTATTTATTTTAAAAAGTATTCCAATGAAATAAAGAAAAATGGAGACGATTCAAATTTTATGATGTTTACGTAGTCATGAATGTTATTTATATTTTGCTTCTCGGGAAAAAATATATGACTTTTCAATAAAAAATATAAATTGTATAAAAAAAACTGTAGAAGGAACAATTTAAAATTGTATATCTAAATGCCTCAGAGGCAGAAAAATTCTTAAAATAGCAGCTTAGTTGTGGATTTGACGATTCTCTAAAGGGGAATCAAAAAGGCTTAGCTGGAGAATGGTAACATTTTAACTAAATATCATTTTGTAATACGTAATACTAAAAGCATTTTATAGTACGTGGTAAACCCATAACTGAAAACTAAAATTTCTATAATTTATGTTAGAATTATTCCAAAAACGTTACAAAAAAAAGCACTGCATTAAAAATCATGGGTACAGTCAAAAAGTTGCTATGGATTTAAAAAAAAAAACGAATGGAATATTCGATCGTAAATTTTAAGTTATAATATGAGAACATTATAACTTAATTAATGCCTTATCGTTAATTTAAGGCATTAATCCATGATGTCATAGTTCTTTGTCACCCTTTTAAAAATGCATCTGCTGTCAAGGAATAAAACAATACTAGTAAAAACAGGTACAAATATTTTTGCCTGTAAATTTCAGACACATCCAAACTTTCTAACTAAAACAACATCATGTTCTTACATAATAATACTAACAAAAGCGCTGGTTTCAATATAACACCTAAAAACTTCTAAAAAATGCAACATTATTTATCTAGAATTTTGCTTTTATCGCTTCTAGATAATAAATTTATAAAATCTCAAAAATTTTAAATTACAATTTTTAAGAAACTTTTTAAATATTCTTCACAAAAGAGAAATTCAGGAATAAGAAAGAATCAACAAATTTATCACGTTATAAAATATTTTTTTAAATATTGGGTTCATCTTAAATATTTAACAATTAAATTTCATATTTTAAGAGAAGTATTATAATAGAACGAAGAACATTCATCTTTTGTAGAACAATTTTTGGTGCAGATTAATGATATTCCTAAAAGGAATTGCATAAATTTGTATTTACCAGTTGTATGTTCTTAATTTAACGTTCTCAAATACTATTTCTTGTTTTTAAAGACTGCATATTCTTCAGAATTCAATTTTATTTATACGTTTTTGTAAACACATCCACATACAAACTCTATACTCTTTAAAATAATTACAAACAACTTATAGCATTCTATTCAATTCTATAACTATTATAATTTTTATGACCTTCAAATGATATTCACATTTTGTCTAAGAATTTTAGAAAAAAAATTGAAGCTATATAGATTTTCAGAAGAATATTTTCTCATCATTATTAAATACTTTTACTTTGTTTTCAAGTATATTGTAGAAAAATGAGTGAAAATGTATTTTTGGTTTTTTCAATTTTTTACGATTTTAAAGGGAATTCTTCGTATTAGATGCCTTTTCGAATTATTTTTGAGGACCTAATTCCAAAAGTCCATTTAAACTCTTGAAATAAATTGGGATATCACTCGCACAGAATTTTTTTTTCAAATGATTCTCAAAACCTTTGAAATCTGCATAAAACATTGGGCAATCCTTTAGCCAAAGTATAATTTAATTTCGCGCATACAATTGATTAAGTCTTTCTTTCTTTGGTGAATTCGGCAAATAATACCTTCAAGCGCCTTCGATTCAATTAGGCTTATACTTGAGTTGGAATAAAAAAGTAATTAAAGTTGGTAGGGCAAATTAATGTGTCCTTTGTCTAACAATTTCGTAACATCTGAGCAGAAGTAGAACTCACGAACTATCCTAAAAAATTAATTAAGCACTTTTTATTGGAAAAAAAATACAGAGGAATAATATGAGGAGTATCTCTTAATGTATTTGAATATAGTATTTCTTCTTCCTTTTTTAAATTTGAAAATTCTAATTGAAAAAAGGTATTCTTTGTTTTAAATACTATTTTCTCAATCGATTTTTGTTATAATATAAAAAAAGGTTTGAAGGTGATTTGAAATAAAATAAATTAAACATAAAGTTAAATCTCTATATTACCTTCTTTTACTGCAGAAAAATTTATTTTAGTTATTTACTTTTAAAGGCAAAATGACATTCAACGAATTATAAGCAATCTTTGTATACAGTTGTTATTTCATAAAAACCTAATACAAGAAAAGTCATTATCCTCAACATTCACTAAATATGGAAATGTATTCTCCATTCAAATCATAAATCATAAAATAAACCAGCGGGAGTATTCTCTCAAAATAAAACCTTAATATACTGGAATACATACTTAATATTCTTGTATACATATTTAACATACTTGTATACATACTCAATATACTTGTATACATACTCAATATATTTGTTTACATACTTAATATACTTGTATACATACTCAATATACTTGTATACATACTTAATATACTTGTATACATACTCAATATACTTATATACATACTCAATGTACTTGTACAACACACCTTAATGTACTTGAATACATAATATATTTTTATGTTACACAATATACTTGTATACATACTCAATATACTTGTATACAAACTCAATATACTTTTATACATATTCAATATACTTGTATAACACACCTTAATTTACTTGAATATGTAATATATTCTTATAATACACTATATAATTGTATACATACTGAATATACTTGTATAACACACCTTAATGTACTTGAATACATAATATATTCTTATAATAAACTTTATGCTTGTATACATGCTCAATATACTTGTATAACATACCTTAATGTACTTGAATACATAATATATTTTTATAATACACTATATACTTGTATACATACTCAATATACTTGTATAAATACTTAATATACTTTTATAATACGCCTTAATATACTCGCATACATATTTAATATACTTGTATAATACATCGTAACATATTTTCATATATACTTAATATATTTTTATAATACACTTAATATACTTGTATGCATACTTAATGTACATGTACAAATACTCCTTAATATACTTGTAATTCAAGGAACGTCTTACATTACACTGAAGTGCAATAGGTATAAAATACAAAATGATGGAGATAATTTAGTATTTTTACTGACTATCAGGTCATCCTTTGGATTTGTTTGCTGATTAATCCCTGATATGCATTAATATTACCCAAAAATTATATGTGATCCATAGGAGTTATTTGACGATCAATCCTTGGCGTGTATTAATAGTATCCAAAAGCTAAATTTATCTAAGCGTGTTAAAATGTTTCGGACACGCTTTTCTAAATTGATTGAAAAACAATATTTGACACGAAACTGCACATATAACCACAAAACTCTAAAGAAAATTTGATAAATTTAATTTATTTCGTTTTTGAATTATCGCCTTTACTTCTTTTTGAATGTACAGACCGACTGACCGTCAGACTGCGGATGCATTTGGCTCAAAATTTGACTGGTGTCTACATTTTAGCTGTTAAATATGTTTGCCGAATTTTATCTATATATATTTCTTCATTTCGTAATCATTGTGTTAGCTTATATTTGAACAATCACACAGACATACTTTCTCTTATGTTTCTTCTACTCAAAACTCGATAGAAATCTGTAAATTTGTTGTACAGAACATAAACCAAAATTTAACCATTCATTTCAAATTGGTTACGTGTTATCATGATCACAAACAGACGAATATTTTCAAAAATATCTTTTTTGAAGCAAATGAAGGTTATTGAGTCATATTCAAAACATGTAGATGAGTCAAAATATTGATTAAAATGTTTTTGATATATCTCATACTTAATATACTTGTATACATACTAAATATACTTGTATACTTACTTAATATACTTGTAAATATACTTAATATATTTGTAAAATGCACCTAAATATTTAACCTATTTTGTACTTATAATCTAATAAAAAAATCTTAGACTTTATAATGAAAACAGCAAATTGCCTATATATGAGCTCCCCATTTTCCCATCTTCCCCACTGATTTTATACTCAGATGAAAAATTATCATTATATATTCATTCAAAATTATAAACTATAAAATAACTTATAAAAACTGCTTAAGTACAGGAGAGAACAATGAATATCACAATCAAAGTTTTTGAAGTTGTAAAATTTTGCTAAAAGCTCATTCCAAAGAGTTTTCAGTCTTAAGATAGTCCAGAAAGACCTATGGTTTCAAATATTATTCATTCGAAATCAATGAAATCATCCTTTGTGATTTCTTTTATTTTGATCGTATGATCTGTTCAGGATTACGAATAATTCCAGTTTTAAGCTTTTCTCTACATTTCTGACACTTTTTACCAGTGTATGCAAAACAAAAACTATCTTTATCTAGAATGATTTAAATTACATCCTTAACTTTAACATACTAGTATTGTATATGTAGAGAATATAGTATAATACGGTTTCATTCAACGAATGTTTCGAGAACGATGTTTATCTCTCATGTTCGAGGATTTTTATGGCATAAGAGTCTTTTCTTACCCAGTCGTATTTTTCATATCAACTATCCCATAGTCAAAAGCAGAAAAACTAATTCACGCAATCAGTTTCCCAACGAAGAATGCATAATTGAATTATTTTAAAGTTATTTTAAATTATTCATTGATGTTTGTAAACTTAAACTTACTTATAAACAAATCAAAGTACCAAACTAATTTTTACTAATGACAGATTTGACTGAATGAAAACAAATGAATACCAGCCTCTTCTTTTTACTTTCTCGTATTCAGTGTTTACAAAGATAATGTATAGAAATCCTCGATGAAATCAATAAAAAAATTCATGCATCGGATAAATTTAAATACGTAAAACGCATTTCTGGCATGATGACTCTCTGTCTGTCTGTTCAACGGTAGGTGAAAATTGAACACGATAGCTCAAAAACGCACTCACTTTGATATTTGAAATTTGATTGATTATTTTACCATGATACAGATTACGACTGGAATCCATAATCGAGTTATTGCTACAATTTTTCGGCAAGAGTACGTCCAATATCTACATTTAGAGCTTTTGGTAATTATATCACATCTTTTATTCACCAATGGCTTCTTATGAAAAGTTTAGTGTTTCTTCTATTCAAGGGAAAACTTTTTCTTCATATTTTTAACCAATTCGCTGCCAAAAACGAATATACTCGTGATACTTTCAATTTATTATAACGTACAACTTGTCAAACTTGCAAACTTTTTATGGCCACACACATAGATATAAAAGTGTAAATACTTGAAAAAAAGTTACAAATATATTGTTTTTACTAAATTTCTACTATATTTAACCCATTCGTTGCCAAGCCTAAATTGTATGAGGTTGTTTCCATTGCCAACCACGAGTATGCTCGTGTTTGGTTTTTATACAAGTAAATGATTATTTACGACAAAATATGTGTATTTATTTTGAAATAATAAAACTTAGATAAACAATAACACTCAAAACAGAAATGGCAATGGCAATAACCTCATACAATTTAGGCTCGGCAGTGAATGAGTTAATGTTTTATAATTACTCATCGCAGTTTCCACATTCAGAAATAAAGGTGTAAAACGTGTCAAATATAAAGTTAAAATTGTTCTTAAAAATTTATTTCTTTAAATTTCTTCTTTTATAAATTCCATTTACTAACCATAAAATATTTTTATCCTCATATTACATAGCATGATGGCATAACATTACTAAAGTAATAAATGTTTTAGCAATAGAAAAAAACAACAACCCTGTTTCCTGCTTTACCAAACAAAGATTAAAATATTTAGCAAAAATGAAAGTAATTTTGCGAAATCCATGGATTTGCAGAGCAAGAGCTGTAGGAAACCACGAAACAATATTGCTGTCAAAATAATTACATTTTGTTTTGTGTCACCTATCCTCTCAAAATAGTTTCCCCTCTGTTAATTATATCCTGGCATATCATGCGATCTGCTATAAATAATCATTTTATTTGCATTATCATAGTTTCGCCCCAGGCAATAACTGTTTATTTGAAAATAACTTCGTAATTGAGACATTACACTTTCCATTTATGAATTATTCGGTACTCGTAAGCCTTATCGACGCAACAATTTTAGTGCATAGAGATAAGTTAATACAGCTCATGGTTGATTTGAATATTTATAATATCCTAAACCCGTATTAGCTTCGTTCCCGTATTTCCCCTAGATTCCATATTTCATTAACTCCTAAACTGATAATTCAAACTTCAAGCTTATTAATAATTAATAGAAGTTAACCATAACTATGAATAATACATAGATTCCCTGATCTGTAATATAATGAAAACGGACTTAAAATTGTAAAATGTTGGATTTCTTGGGCAACTAATGTAAAATCTTTCTGATTACAATTTCATATTCGAATATGATAAGATAAAATTATTTATTTTTAAAATATATTTGCGGATAGATTTTATGAGTTACAATACGAAGCACTGTACAATTTATTAATAAATGACCCCCATATTTTCGTCTATATATCTGTCGGAGATATGTATATTCAATCCTAAAATCACTTTTCTTCGTTCTTCAAAGTTTTATATTTCAACTAAAGTAGTGAAACATACGTATAAATAATATTAGTAACATTTTTTAACCCATTCGCTGCCAAGCCTAAATTGTATGAATTATTCCCGTTGCTATTCCTGCTTTGAGTGTTCTTGTTTATCTAAGTATTATTATTTCAAAATAAATAAACATATTTTGTCATAAATAAACATATTTTGTCATAAATAACCATTTACATGTATAAAAAATCAAACACGAGTATACTCGTGTTTGGAAATGGGAATAACCTAATACAATTTAGACTTCACAGCAATAGGTTAAGTAAAGTATAATTTTGGTGAAAACAATTTGTTTGTAGCTTTTTTTTTTTCAAGTGTATTTTCAGCACTTATATATTTATGTCTGTGGCCATAGAAAGTTTGAAAATTCGACAAGTTGTATGTTATAATATATTGAAAGTATCACGAGTATATTCGTGCTGGCAATGCGTAATACCCTGCCAATCACAAGTATATTCGTGGTTGGCAGTGAATGAATAATATATGTTAATATCAAAGAAAAAATTAAGTATACTTCTATATAAATAGTTTATCAAAAAATCACACGAAGAATTAATGTCAGAGAAATATAAAATGTTTTTCGAGAATTTTAAGATTAGAAACACGATTCGGTAATTCATTGTGTTAAATGGATCTTAAATTTCTAAATATATTTTAAGTAATACATTTAATAAGAATTTAAAAAAACTAAAATATTCATTTATTTTAGTAATTTAACTTATTCCGAAAAGCAGTTTCTATTCTTAAACAGCAACGATTTGATTTCCGATGAAGCTGGTATTGATATCAAATGTTAATCTTTGGAACACAGTTTTAAATGTTTTTTAATTTGGTTTAATTGATTTCTTTTGTATGTTGTTTTTAAATAAATTATTCGTACGTTAAATTAAAATGTTTTCCTGTTATCTGAAGAATGATTTAAGATCATGGACAATATTCTTATATGATATTTCAGAGATAAACATAGGACAATAATATTGAATTTATTGTTTTTGAATTTTAATATTGGACAAACATAGTTTTTCTTTAAATTTTAATTTAATATTTTAGAGAAATTCTGAGTGTCGTTCATTTGTTACTTAAAAATTCTAACTCCTTCTTACAAGAACGAATTTGGAATGGTAACATTTTAATTCATACTTTAAATATTTATTAATTGAAAATATATCATAAAAGCTTCACAATATTTTAAATCTGTGTTTAATTAAGTATAAAAATATTCAGTGTATAACAAAGATAAAAAAGCAATAAAAATAAAATATTTTTATAATTTTTTTATTTTCAAAATAATTTGTTTATATTTATATTTTGTTTAGATTTATAAAGCGGTTTTTCATTCTATTAATAATCCTTATTTCATATATTTAGAATAAAAATTCTTATTGTAAAAAGTAACAATTAACATATTTCATCATCAATTTTGAGATTTCAAAATAATAAGAACAAAATTCTTACT
The DNA here is from genome assembly GCA_026289955.1 of Argiope argentata. Taxonomy (NCBI): domain Eukaryota; kingdom Metazoa; phylum Arthropoda; class Arachnida; order Araneae; family Araneidae; genus Argiope; species Argiope argentata. Next base: position 20,660,065 of record JAOUZG010019159.1, on the reverse strand, counting down.
ATGTACTGAATAAAAATACTTAATATTTATCATGAATTTTTTTTTTATTTTTGCTTCTCGAGATAAGAACATAGAATCATTCAATAAAAAGAAGATCGATTGTATAAAAAGAAGTGTAGAAAAAAGATTTAGAATTTTATATGTAGATGCCTCAGAAGCAGAAAAATTCTTAAAATAGCAGCTTATACGTGGATTTGACTACTTTCTAAGGAAGATTCAAAAAGGCTTAGCTGGAGCAGGAAACCTTTTAACTAAATAGCATTTTGTAATGTGAAAGAATAAAAAAAAATTGTTTACTGATAAAATAGATAAAAAGAAGCGTATAACAGAAGTAAATGCATTCTATAGAAGTATAGACTTTTTTTTCTAATTTCCTCAGCTCTTGGAAGAAATTAGCATTTTATCAACAGAATAAAATTTTGTCTATATTTCCAAATTTATTCTAATTTAGAAAGCAATATATTACTGTTTTTTTAATTCTTAAAATTCTACATCTTTTAAGCCATAATTTATATTGAGTTAAAACATATCATTAGTGCAAGCAATATAAACGGAAATTGAATTATAAATATATAAATTAAGATTGCGGTTTAAAAAGAAACGGTGAAACATTAGATTTCGAGTTTCAAAGTAGATTAATAACAATTTCTAAAAAAATAAATACATAAAGTAAAATAAATGTTATTCATTCACAACATTAACAAATAGGGGGAAAAATTTGTAACAAAATTGTAATTTAAATAATATTATATTAATAGGGGTTAAACTTTTAACTTAAAAAAAATATTATATTAAATATTCTCGTAATGCATTATTTTTGATAAAATTATGGGTTAAATACATCTGAATTTAACAGATAGCTACATTAGTCTCAAGAACACAAAATGTAACCAAAATTTTAAAATTTGTTACTTTACTGTTGCGATATAAAATGTTACTTATTACTTTATTGTTGCGATATTACTGCTTTCAATATAGGTAGGTTATTTTTTTAATTTGAAAACTATGACACCCATGGCTAAATAAACAATACTTCTAGACGCTGATGTCGTGTCCACATTTTACCATGGTAAGAGGAGTGAAGCAGCTTTTGAGGGTACGGACCTCTGAGCACCCGAAGACAGAAGTCTGACTTCTGGCTTATATGAAGAGAAAACACATACTAACACGCTTGCACAGCCCCTTTTTACAGGGGGGGGGGGCTCACATTCTCACACCAAACACAGAAGAACATATATGTCCGAACCGGAACTCGAACCCGGGACTCACAGAACATGAGGAAGACGCGCTACCTCTGTGCCAGAAAGCCGGCAATACTTCTAAAACCTTACCTTTTTTACAGGAATGTAAAATATTGAAATCTTACGACTTTCGAATAAATAAATGTAATCAAAGAAACTTGCATTTATATTTGCAGATTTGGAGGCTAAGTAGTGATTGTATTCGTAATTTCTTTTACATTACTAAATGCCTACATTTTTCATGCATTGATTCTTACGATTTTAAATGTTTTGATTAAACTAGGTATATTGAGGTATTTAGTTTAAACGAATAGTAGGCACAAATATAGCCTCTGTGATTGAATAATTGATCATTTCATAAATTCAGAAGGGATATAAAATGATCTTCCAGAAAGCTAGATTATATAAATTTTTCAAATGCAATTACTAAAACTTCTACATATTATTGATAAGTTAAATGTGGGAATTAATATTGAGTGCTCTAAATAATTAACCAAGATAAACTAATTTTAAATGTTTTCGAAACTGGTGAAAATATAACTCTCTACATATCGATTTAATTGTTAATTCATAATTATTATAAAAGACAGAGATACCACACATTTCAATTCACACGTCATCAGTTAGTGACGTCAGAGTATCGGCTTTGCTACTTAAGGAACTTCTCTTTTCGGAGACTGGTCAGTCAGAATGGGAAAGGGTGAGGTTAGTTTTATTTTTTTCTCCGTTAAACGGATGCACAAGGCCTAAAATTAGGGCTATTGGTGTCCCCACCTTTAATCAAAACAATGCTCTGCTATCTTCTAAGTAAAATCTTTTTCTTTTCTTTTTTGTAAAAAAGTTAAATGTTGTAATTTTTGTTTTGGCTAAATAAATAAAATGTTTGTTTAAACTTTTCGTTTTCTATTTTCAACTTTAACTTAACAACCCCTAGACATCTTGACCACATAAATAATTCTCCATTTATTAAGAAATAGGTAAATGTCATTGTGAAATCGCATTCAACTTCAGATAGTGTTTTATACAAATCTCTTCTTAACATAATTTTTTTAATCAAATATTATCTTATCAGAATTTACCAAATCCATTAGGCTTCACTTTCCTCTCTGTTAACACTTTAGAGCATTGTCCTCGGATCATTTGCCTTCTCGTAAAACTCATGTTATGACCAGAACCTTCCACTGTCGTCAATTTAGGACTTGTTACGGCACAAGTAGTAAATCCAGCACTTACTTCAGAGAATGCAGCAACGCCTATCGCTGGAATCGACCTACGCCGACAGATGTTGGTCGCATTCATCCAAAGTATTTTTTTATGTTTATATTCTAAGTTTTATTTCGATACTTAATAAGAACTTATGTGCACAGTCTTTTGCCTGTTCTTCACTACATATTTTTATATGAATATAAAATATATAGATAAAATATATTCTTTTACGAAATCCTTTTCTTATTACAATAATTAAATTAAGGAATAATGTATCTGTTTCTAATTTTCATCTTATATACATTTGGATTTGAATGTAAAATAATGTATTCGGAGATCATTTGTTTGCATTTAAAAATATTAGTTCGATTATGCTGGAATAGAAAATTCAAATTTAATTACTCAAGTTTATTAAAAATATATGAAGAAAGATAAAAGTTATTAGAAATTTAATATTCGTTATAAGAAATTTAAATTCACTTAATTTAATATTAAGTATTCTTATATTTCTAATTGATATAAATCAGTTGCCATTGTCATAGTTTTTAAAGTTTAATTTTATTCTGGATAATAAATGGAGATTTTGAAATTATCTGTCCATAATGATTTTAATTGTCATCATACGTTCTATAGTGTTCGGCTCTGTTTTTCTTTTCTAACACTAAACTAGCTGCAAAATGATTTTTAATAGAGTTGTCAACTTTTTACTGCATAAATGTTGACAAATCCTTCGTTAATTTGGGAATATCCTTTATAACCATTATATATTAAGAAAGTATTGCAATGAACGAAAATTAACATCTTTTTACCAAATTTACATAACTTATTCTCAAACTTATAATAAATTTATACCTTAAGGAAGAATTTATAATTCACAACTTTAACAATTCTTGCAGCTGTTTACTCACAAGATATGTTCTCTCATGACTTTTACTATAAAATTATAAATCCCAAAAATGTTCACTAAATACAAGGAAAGGTAGACGCTTAAACGTTTCTTAGAAAAGTGGAATTTTAAATTTGCTTTTTACTAATTCTAATTGGAAGCTTTGAAAAAGATGCTTTATTTTGCTTTATCTTTTTTATAAGTACCTGTGAGTGTATATATATATATATATATATATATATATATATATATATATACATATATACATATATAAATTTCTGAAATTTATTCAAAAGCCAATTGAAAATTTAAGATATTTGTAGAAAAATTCACTTTTATTTTATTTGCAAATACAAAAGAAACTTGTTTTGAAAAATGAGAAATAATAGTTTCAACAATCTATTATTAATGTTTTCTTCTTCATTCACTTGATTTCGCTTTCATGTAACTAAGGAATTACTAATACTGTTTTTAAAATTCATATGCTTATAAAAATTTATTTTTCAATCTCTTTCTGATAAAAAGAAAATATTATTTATCATCACGTGTGATAAAATATTTACACTTTATTTTCTTATAACAAAAGTATATATACATTTTGAAAAATGATGCAAACATTATAAATTATTTATGAGTAATCTATTACTCGAAAATATTTTATTAAATATGAAAGAGGTTTTTTTTTTTTACAAAGCAGGGAAATAGAAAAAAACAGATTATTGGAAAACAATGTGAAACTATCATTTAAGATAAATAAATCCATTTATTTCCAAATGTTCAATATTTAATTCACATATAGATAAACAAATATAAATTATTACATTTTGAAATTCCTAAAAAATATACATTTTTCTAAATTCTATGTATATTGATATGTCCTTAATAATTAATAAACTAAAGATATCAAGTATCTAAACAGATTTAAATTTATCGAATAGACTTTCTTCGTAGAGAGAAAATGTTTTACAGAAAAAGAATTATTTATGACATTCAAAAGTGTTATAAATGTGTGTTTAGATTCCAATCCTCGAATTATCTTAAAATTGTAGAAATCTACTTTCAGGTTTAAAACAAATAAACAAAGGTATGCAATTAAAGTCATGTTATCCTTTATTATGAATTTCAATAATATTGTAATGATTAACAGATATAAAATTTTTAAAGAGATTGTTATAAACAAGGAAAATATTTCTTTGCACCTCCCATAAAATTTAATTTAATTGAAATTAAGTTTCCATATATATTTTAATTATTATCATGAAATGAAAAATTATTTCATTTAAATATAAAATTTCAATTAAATGCAAAATATCTATTAAATATAAATTTTAAATTAAATATACAATTTCCATTAATTTTAGCAATGAATTTGTAGTTTGTTAAATGCGAGTAGCTATAATTTTTTTTGAAAATTATAAAAACTTCAATATGATAGAAAGTTTCCGCATCTAAAATGTCGGCATCCTTTTAAATGCAAAAAGCTGTCTTTAACTGACTTTAAACACTTAACATTTGAACAAAATACTTTAAAGCAAGGAATAAATGTCATTTGGATAATGAAAGTTTACATTTTCGAGCTAAGAAGGGAAAATCCTTTCGATCAATAGTCAGAAAAATCTACATTCACAGTTGCAATTTGAATAAAATCCAAGGATGAAACATGAATAAAATACACATTTTCTTTGAATTTATAAACCTGTTTCAGTCATGAAAATTCTTCGGTCGAAAGTTAAAGAAACGTTCTCTTGACAGCAACTGTAATTTGTAATAATCATTGCAAATACCAGGAAATAGATGCTGAATAATGTAAGAAAATCGGGTTATAATTTGCATCAAATATTGTCCTCCCTGCAAAAGACGAATCATTTTGTTGAAAAATTCCATTTATCTTGAATTTAATCTTAAAAACGTTAGAGATTTCGAAAATGTATTTATAGATAATTTATTTATGTAAGCAGAATATTGTTTATTTTAAAGAGGCAAATATTTATTTCCCTCGACATTTATACTTATGGAAATAATCTGTCTACATCACTTTTCGTTCTACAGAAATTAGCACAAATTCCTGAAACTATAAATTCCAAGTTATAATTATTCATTTATATGAATGCTTTGATATTTGCTTATTTATAATATTTATAAATATAAAGCTTTTTTTCTACTTTTTAGAAAGGAAAAAAATTCACATGATAAATAAAAATATGATTTACCATTTTCGTGTACATACGTATTACAACGGCTGCCATTTTCGCCTAATCAATAAACGGTCGCCAATAGATTGTTTACGCGACAAACAAAGGTTTGCCTCGTATTCAAAAGTATTAAAGAATTTTGGCCACCATGATGAAATTTGGTGTGGTAATCGCGTTGTTGGCGTATAATAGCGTACCCTTTTTCGTTAAAAAAAACTTTCTACAAAAATGGATGTTAAATATTATGCTGAGATTTTTCATAAAATTTTTAATGAAAAATATGTACGCATTCTAAAAATTGCATTATTCTACTCTTTTAATAATAACTGAAAATTTTTAAAACTGCAATGAGGAAAATATTTCATTAATTTTTTTCAATTTCAATTTTTTGTTTAAATATTATTTGTATTTATATAACTGCTTATCTCAACTACAAATTCCAAAAAGAATTATGCAATATCTGAATAGTTTGCAATAAAACTGTGCTTGTGACTCAAACCAACATAATTAATCATCAAAATTTTGACAAAAAATATGCCTGACCAGTCAGACCAAATTATATGCCTGGTAATAAAATAATAATTACACTATATTTAATAAATTTAAAAAATTGCTATTGGATGATTGTTAAAGAGCAAATACATTAAATCATTACAAAAAAAGATTTTTTCTTAATTTCATTCTGAATATATAAAAAACTGTTTGTTATTACTGTTATAAATTATTGTTAAAGCCTACTTTAAAAAGTATTCAAAAATCATTTGATGAAAAAGAAATTCTCATTTTTCTCAAATCTTTAAGACTTCGTTATTCTTTCAAATTAGCATTTCAGCTATGTCATGAATATGTTTTGAACATATTATTTTCATAAGCAAACTGCTCTTTAAAATTGGATTAGAAAGGAAAAAGCCTGTAATTAAACCAAATTAAAAAAATTCTTTTATTATGTTATTAATTTCCCCACTTTATAAAGCTTTAAAATATTACGTTACTACAGAATATATCAAGTAGTTTTTCCTCCTAACATCATTCAGACACTTGCATTTTGATTTAACTATCTTATGTTTTTGATCAAGGTGAAACTGTTTGAATTATCTGAGGTAATTCATGCTTCCAGAATCAGAAATTTTGATTCTCATTTAGAAATAAATATGCTTTACTACTTCAGAATTTGTTGAGTTGAGAACATTTATTGATGATGCCTATAAGAATAATTTAAAATGTATAATTATTCATTTAAAACGAAATGAAATTTCGCTATGATCTAAAATTTACCAAAAATATTTTAAATTCTTATCGAACCATGAGTTAATTCTACTTTACTTCTGAACCTTTTACCCTTTTTTTATTGGTTCTCGAAGTATAAACCCCTTGTGTGCCAACAAGTGTGCCACAAGGCTTACAGATGTAAGTCATTTCACAATTAACAGTGGGATGAATTTCGAAAATAAAGACATATTCACAAATGCAAAGACAAAAAAGAAGGGGAAAGCAAATACACAAGTTAAATACACAAAACTGCTCACAAACTAGCAGAAACACATAGTATATGTTATAATACAGTTGAAGAAGTATGATAAAATAAAAAAGAACATTCAAAACAAATACAAAAGAATATATACAAAAGAAATGACATATCTGTAACTATTTCTTTCAATTTGACAATACTTCCATCGAATTTTAATATTACATACATAACCATAATTATTAGATAATAGAATTCATCTTCTTTTCAATAATATTTGTTGCTCAGATATCCTTAACGTATCCTAATTTGTACTGCCTTCCACATAATGCAGTTTAGTTTCAAACGTTCAACTGTATTAAAGACTCATTTTTATGAAGCACTAGGAGTATTTTGGAAGGAGCCTCAAAATTTTGAACCACATTCAGATGACAAGTATGGCTCTTGAGCTGGAATCTTCTAGCCAAGCTTCCCTATCTGACTAACGAGTCGACTGATCTAATGTTTCGCCAAATCTGCTTACACGACGATTCACCTGTGGTATCGATCTCGAAACTGGAATCCTCCGGCATCAAAGATGAGACCCTTATTAAGAATTGGTTAATCGCGTGGTCTTCTTGGGTGGATCCAGCTACTAATCATGTAAACACCATGTGATCTGACTGTTGATGTTGGAATATTTTTTTCAATATAAACGATCCTGACCTTGGTACAAAGGGGATTGCTATTACGGTTCTCTCCCGAAACAATTTTTGTTGATGATGTACCAATAAACCAGATAAAAGACAAATTGTGTCTTAGATTTATTTGAAACCCAGATATCAATCTTCAATAACAAACAAAATCATTGTGAATCAAGAATGCAATAATTCATAACCGTATCAACAGGCCACCATGCAATACAGGAACAGTCACAACAGTTACTAAATTATTATTTTTATTTTTTAGTCTTTAATATTTTTAAAAACTCTCAGATTTACACACCGAGAGCAAAGTATTGTCGTTTAAAATGCCTATAATTTAAAAAAATCAGCTAATTTTGATTAGATTTTTAATTAAATATACTTCAATCTTCCACTGGGGAATTCTAAGATTGAAAAAGGTATTTACAACAATAAAATTCCGAATTCAGATGGTGCTGTACTAAAAATTAATGATAATTTATAATTTAGTTATTAGTTCTTTATAGAATAACGTAAAATACTTTTTTTTCAAAAGCACTTAAATCTGTCCTCTTATCAGAATATCTGTTCTTCTAAAACTCGTGATTATCTTAAATCTTTTATAGAAGTTTTCTATCTTAAACTATCTACCAAATTGCAAAACAGAGATTATTTACTTTGCATTTCTTAGAGATTCTAAATGAAAATATCGGAAAGCTTTAAATCTATAAGGACAGGACTTGTTTTACAAATTGGAAATAGGAATTTTAGGAAATTCATTTGCATGTAAAAACATTAATGACTAAATTGAGTATGTTTGTGTTTTTTCCTCTGTGCTTAATTCTTTAAACTGAAAATTGTGTACAGTGTTCTTCAACCATGTCAATAGATTTTGGAGTGTCAGACTGATAAAATTTTGAGGAGACGTCGATAAGTTCTAATTCGTTTATTTTACATTACCTCCAAAGATTTTTAGGTTGAAATATTCTTTTCTTTTGACTATTCCTAAAGTTTGTCTTTCATAAAAATCAATATCTGTGATGAAAAAATGAATATATAATTATTGTGATTGATTAATTATTTTTACATATTTATTTAGATTATATATTTATTTGAGAATGGAAACTTTATTTAAATACGGTAAGAAGAAAACACTCGCTAATATATACATGTGAAGTAAATATCCATCAACTAAACATCATCAAATTATTACAAACAAATAAATTTTTTCCTTCCATAAAGCAATATGAACATCACCAATTAATTATGAATACACCAATATAATGCAAGAATACAAAAATTAATTATAAATACCAAATTTAAAAATATTTAAACTTTAAAGGGTTAATGGCCATTTGGAAAGTGTCAAGATCCTCAGAATTTTGATTAAAAAAAATCGTAAATATCCCATAAATGTAAAAACTTTTAAGTTACATTTCAATATTTTTAAAAGTTTTTAATGCCAAATAAATGTATTATTAAATATAATTAAGATATTTTAAAATAATCTTCTGTCTCATTAATAGTTTATGATAATTATAAGAGCCTTCTAATACGAAATCAAGAAACAAATTTCATAATCATCAACAAATTACATAAAGATTTGTTGAAGGGAAATTTTGATAAATTTTTTACAAGTATTAGACCTCCTTGGATATAAAAAGCATGTTTTGGATTTTTTCCATTTGATTTTTTTATCCATAATGATAGTACTATGAAGAAATCTCCAACTACAAGAATTAAAATAATTATTATGGATTTTTAAGTATATTGACTGAATATATTTGACAAACAAATCTGATTACAGATTGTTTATCTGTCGATATGATGTACATATACAAACAGAAAAATAAAAAAAGCTATATGAAACCTGTTTATATATATTGATCATCATAATTTAATGTCTGCTTCAAATGTAAACCAAATTTATTGAAATATTTTCTGTCGGAGAATCCGTCTCTTCATGTGTATATGAACGTGGTGACTAAGAAATTTCAAAATAATAAGTAACAAAATTCAGGTATTGGTCTTGACAAGAAATTTGTGTGTATTTTTACAAATTTCTTAAACTACTTAACTGTAAAGTACATTCCCTAATATGATTGACAGTTTTATAAATAGCCGAATAGTGAATAAGTGATGTGTTAACGATTTACTCGGTCTTGTTGACAAGCTTAGATCTTATCAATCATGTGGCAAAAAAACAACAAAAAGCAATTAGAAACTATCTTCAATAAATGTTAAGCATTTTAAAATTCTCTGTATATGGCTTATTTCATAAATTTAAAAAAAATCATTGAAATGAAAACTAAAATTCTATTTTTCTCAAAACAATTTTTTATGTATAATTTTAATATTTCAATCATAATGATTTAGATTTTATCATTTGATTATTTTGAAATTTATTTTGAAAACTTTCTTTATACATTTCGCTAGTAAATGCACTAAAATAATTTATATTGTAGAATTTTTTATGAAATAACCATAAACCGGTATGAAGCAGGAGTTTCAAAACAACAACATATTTTTAACATTCCCTTAAAAAGGTTGGGATAATTATAAACATAGTATTGGGGCTCAAAAACATTATATGAATTTAATACGAGGATCTTCTATGAAAGTAAAAATACGATATCAAAACAAGAATATCATAATTCTTTATTTTCTACCCAATTTTGAAGTAAATTAAAAATGGCGATAATTGTTTTCTGCTAAAAAGTTTAAAATTTGAAATAAAAATAAAGTATCTTTTATATTCTTCCACTTTCAAAGTATGCCTAATTTAAAAGCAAAGTTTATTTCTGAATATGCATAGATATTTTTTTATAGAAAAATATTTTTATCATATAATTTTACTTTGTATTTGAATTCTAAGGATAACATCTAATAATTTCTAATAAGAGAATGTAGATAAATAATGTTAGATATAATGGGAAAATATTTTAAAAGTTAAACTCAAAGGCATAATGAGTAAAAAAGATATTTATTCCCTTTCAGCGAGTTTGAAAAGACTAAGCAGAATTCTATAGTTCTGTAGGAAATAATGGTTCATAACTTTATCCTCTAAACAAGGTTAGACAATCCTCGAAGCCTTTAATATTTTATTCTTTGATTTTTGTGTTACATTTGAAACTTCACAACGCAGAGAATGGCAAAATAAATAAAAATTCAAATATTTTCAATTTACACAAGAATGCTGATGTTTCTATGCAAATATGTTTTTATGTATAAGAGATTATTTTCGAATAATTTATTATTTCCCCATCTCATGATTCGATTTATTATTTCCCATCTCAAATTTAATCCCATTAAAAGGTTTGGAAAGAGTGTGAATTATATTATTATAACAATCTATTTTTTATATATTTTTCTTCAAGCAAAGCATTGTCTTTTATACGAAACACTATTTATTATTTATGGGTTTTTAGATGACGCCAAATCATTAAATATATTTTGTTCCAAATAAACTAGCATTCTGTAATATTTCTAAGGTAAAGTGAAACTACAAATGAATATATGTTTCAATTATTAATGATGAAATATTCTAGATGCCTTTCTAATCATTACCATGAGGAAGATAATGAGTGGAAAGTAGAATCTCAGATGTAGAAATCATGAAGTCTGCAAGTGCATCTCAATTTAACAAACTGTTTTCCCCCTCATTATGTTTTGGTTCAATACTGCATTAAAAAGACATGTCATTTTAATTTCATTCTTTGAAATCAGTAAAAAATTTTTTTTACTATAAAGGATAGAAAAATCTTTTTTTCAAAAGCTTCCATTATCGCAGAAAAGAAAGGAAATAGTAATTTCCTACTATCTACCGTTTTTGTTACATAATTATTTTAAAGATGGCGATAGGGGAGTTTATAAAATGTCTTTCTTAGTTGTTTTATAAGATAAAATAATAAATACAAAACAATTTTTATTTGCATTTTATGATTTTTTTTCTTTTTCATTAATAATTAGAATATCTCGATTTTGTCGGCTTTCTGGTACAGAAGTAACGCGTCTTCCTCTTTTTCTGGGAGTCCCGGTTTTGGCATGGTTGTTCTTATAAGTGCTATCTGTGAGACTTGTGACTGTGCCCCCCGCTGCGCAACTTCAAAAACAAGAGACGCTTCTTTCGGCTTAAATCAGCTGCTGTATCAGTGGGGAGCTTGTCCATAGGCAAGTGCCATAAATAACAATACACAGTCAGTTGCCTTGAATTGTTTCTTTTCATGGAGAATAAATATTTCAAGAATTTAGAATATGTGTAACGTACCATGTACAATTATTACAGGGCCGGGATGGCTTGGTTGGAAGAGCGGTGGACTCGTACTCCGTAGGTTACGGGTTCGAAGTTCACCGGCCAAAAGAATCCCCGATTGTGTGGCGATTGGCGCTCGTTATATCTGTTCGTGGTCGCAAAGTCCTCCATATCGAGAGTAACATCACTGGGGGTACTGTGCCAGGGGTGATCGTTCCCTGTTCCAGGTCTAAATTACGATCTGAGATGAATGAATAAATTTGTATGAATGTAGTCCGCCCCCTAAAAAGGGTTGTGACGTGTGTGTAGCTAAGTCGTACTCTTGGCCCTAGATGGCGCTACTTGTAAAACATGAGACGTATATTTCCGGCTTAAAATCTGCTGATGTATCAGCGGGGCTTGTCCATGGCAAGTGCTATAAGTAACAACAACAATTATTACAAATTCTTCATCTATCATAATTATGAGACTTTTTAGCATAAATCAAAAAGCATAAACCTTCTAGCATAATTCAGAAAAGCATGAAATTTTGTCTCTTATTTAATAAATGGTTGGAACAAAAGAATAAAAAGAAATGGTTTCAAATATGTCCTTTTCAAAAATGTCAGAGTGGTTAAACTTCTTAATAGACTTCCTTTCAGTGTAATTATATCCTCAGCTATTATAAAGACTAAAATTCTTTTTTTTGTAGTCACTTAGTAATGCATTGAGTTCACAAAGTAATATTTTGTTCGTAATTTTTTTTTTTACAACTAACAAATATTTCGTCTACTTTTCTCGTAATTGGCTTGACCATTTCCCATTGATATCACTTTAAATTATCTATGGAAATTTTGCACTTTAATTGTTTTAAAATATGTTCGATTAAGGTAAGTAATACTGTAATTAGAATAATCAAGATCGTTTACAAAGGTGTTAAAGAATGTTGAGATTCAAGAAGCAAAAACTCGAATTCTATGACAATCACTAATGTCCACAATGCATTAGCCTTGACTGTTTATCAAATTTATAACATAAGAAAAGTAAACATTTTATGTGTATTGATTTCACGTTAGTTGGCCATAATCTCCAACAAGAACTTTTTAATATGTTCTTCATATTCTAAATTACCTGTCGATCTGCTATTTTGTATTTTTAACAAAACAACGAGTATAATTTCGACTACTTGTCTAGTAATTTGACTTAGCCCATTTCCGCTTCATTTGCTTCGTTAGTTTATGCCGACTGTATGTTTAGATTTTTATTAGTTAGTAAAGCATAATATCTGCAGTAATTTTTTTTCTTCTCATAGAGGAATATATATATATATATATATATATATATATATATATATATA
>JAOUZG010019159.1:20616132-20644776 GCA_026289955.1 Argiope argentata | reverse complement strand
GAGAGAGAGAGAGAGAGAGAGATGATAATTTTTATAATTTGACTTTTAATTTAAAATAGCTCTGGAAGAACGATTTACATTTTAATTTTTATCTAATTAATTTCTTCGTAATTCATTCAATTATTGAAAGCTAATATATTATAAACTTTTACAAAAAAATTTGAATTTGCCAATATATTTCGAAAATTCTTTCAATAATTGAAAAAAGGCTTTACTAAGCAGAATTATAAAAATGAATAAAAGACTATCAAATCTTGAACATTATGATGGTAAAGTCTGGGAGGATAAATATATTGCTAAGATTATATAGGGGATTTTTTATCTGAATATTAATGAGAAGTAATGTTGAAAAGTGAGCAATAACTCTTTACCTCTCCCCTAAAATGTTATGTGTTATATATATATAACCGAATATGCAACAGTAAATACCCTTAATAGGTTATAAGGTTATACTTATTTGGAGATTAATTTATTGACATATCCTGTTTATTTTATAGCTAAAATAGTTCTAATTTAAAAATGGATTCTAAATTTAAATTAGTTTAAAATTACAAGAATATATTTAACTCATGAACAATGAGCATTTTGATAATTTCTTAAAATTAATGAGGCAGCTTCACAAAATAATTAAAAATGGTATACAATTGTTATTCGGTTCATTTATGAATGAAATTTATATAGAAAAGAGTTTTTGAAAAATGAATCAATTTGAAAGCTATGAAATTTTTTGTCATAATATTAAAGAATAAACATGCTCTATTCGACTTATAAAAAATATTTAAAACCTCTTAAAGTTTAAAAAGTATATTATAATAGTTTGATTACTTACAGTTTGGAAGATCATGCTTTTTATTTATTTGTTTTGAAAATATGTGTTTTTATATTCAAACCTATTCTTTTCTCTTGATATATAAGATTCCAAACTGAAAACTGCGTGTCCAATGTTTAATCTCTTGCTTCAAAAGAAGGAAGAGTAGATATTATGAAAACAAAACAAAAAAGGGAAGGGAAAGAAAGAAGACAAAGCAAGCAGATAATCTCATGATAACTGTGTGTAAACAAATTGGTATTTCACTACAGGTGTCTAACTTCAAAACTGTCACGGACACGTTTTTCGGTTGAAAACAGAGATTCACGGTTACGCAACATATAATTATTTGCCGCCTCCGCAACATTCCGTGATGGCTAAATGAATCTGCAACGGCTAAACAATCGACTTTTTTCGTCAAAACACAGCTACTTTCTGACACGTAATCCAACGTAGATATTTTTTTTCTTTCTTTTATGTCATTTACTTGATTTTGAATCATTTGCGCTCAAAGAGGCTTCTGGAAAAGCTTAATCTTCATTTCAATAACTTTTTTATTGTTCTTAATGTAAGAATGAATTGAATATATTCATATTCAAGATAAAATTTACACGATAATAATTTATTTGATAGTGTGTATGTATATATAATTCAGCTTTTGTATTAAATTTTAAATCAAGGAGATAAACATTAAACATTGTAATCGGGAAAAAACCTTTCTATTATACCTGACTCGTTTCCTTTCGAAAAATATGTCTTATTGATTTCTGATTTTTATTGATGGATGCAATCACTTCAGTTAGACTAATTTCCCCATATTTCATATCACGATAGAATTTCTTTTTAATTCCAAAACAAATATTATATAAAAGATATACTATTTACAACTTGGGAAATGCCAAGAAAATAAAAGCATTTATCTCGATTTTGTCCCGCTTATAAAAAGCAAAGCCATTTGATCTAGGAATCAAAGGGGCACTGTCATCTCTATTTCGTAGTAATTTATCTCTTTACTGGACAGCAAAAAACATTTGCTAGATCAATTGCAAATTAAAAATTTAACAAAAATCGGGCAATACAGGGAAATCTCACTTGACGGCTCAAATGCCATTCAAGAAAAACTTTTCAAATGGAACATTTTTCAATATGGATGATGAAATAAGTTTTGCGATTCATTAGTAGCAAATTATAAAAGTTTATATAATTATTCATTCGGATTTATCAGTTTAACATTTAATTTAAAACATTAAATATTTTATTTTAAAATTACTAAATTTTAAATTATTTCGTACTTTTGATTAAATTGAATAATACTTTAACATATTTTTAATTTTTAGAATATATTTATGAAATTGCAAACTTTATCGATGGCAAAATTTTACTGAAAATCTATTATTCAAAATTAATAAGGTTTTTTTTTTAAATATACATATTGCAAAATAATAAATTAATGATATTTAGGATAAGAAGTTTGAATATATTTTGCCTTTATATCTTCTGTCCATTATTTATTTGAATGCTATTATATAAAAGCATTAAATTTATTGAAAATTAAAATACTTTTTTGAAAACACTCGTATGCTTCGGATAGAATTTTTAACTCATAAATGATGCTAAATGCGTATTTTTGTCTAAAAGCATTGATTCAACTTAATACGATTAAAATGCAATAATTTAGGATTTTATCACACATTTTATATCTTATTCTTATTTTACAATAAATATATATTAACAGGAAAACAATGTGAAAACCCAAGTTGTTGTACTAGTTAAAAAAATTTTATGACATTTTTGTCAATCTTAAATGTCTAATCAAATTGTACAACAGACGAATAAAAGTGATAACATTAATGTCATTATAGACATGTAAAACATGTTTTGTTTAAGTGCATAATTAAATGCAATTTCGTACGCGTTATTCAACTTCCTGAATGAGCTTTGTAGTTGTTATGTTGTTGCTGTTGTTACTTATGACACTTGTCATGGGCAATCCCCAGCCAATACAGTTAGTAGATTTTAAGCCTAATATATGCTTTTCTTTGTGCTACAAGTAGTGCCCTCTAGGGCCAAGAGTACGACTTAGCTACACATACATCACAACCCTTTTTAGGGGGCCGACTTCATTCATGTATCTTAATAGTGATGCTTCATCCAAGGTGAGTGATTGGCGACAGCTTTGGTCACGAGGAGGAAGTTGTGTTGAAAACAGCATAATAGTATCTGGGCAGCTACTGAGACTAAGGGCCCTTGCATTCTTCACATGGTATTTGCATATTATATTGTATCCGAAATAGGAATTCGAAATTCAGTTGATATCAAGGAAATAATAAAATATGATTTTTCCATTATTTAAGCCACATTTATAAGCTAAAATCTAATTAATCCATGACATTAACTTCAAATCTCTGTCACTTGCGACCCCAGTTGTATAAAACTTGAAACTTCGTACATGCGATAAATGTGTTCGAGTAATATTTGATTAGATAAATGAAGGACATATAGAAAATAAATTTAAAATCGAAATATTAAATACATCAATAAGGGTATTGAAAAAAAATATCAAAATATAGAAAATCCCCGGCAATTTTGACATTTTTTTTATTTTCCATTTGTCTAAATAATGTATACTTTTGCAGTTTATTTTAAGATTTTTTTTTGTTATAGATTGACATTTTGTGACTGTTTTTAGTTGTGTTTACGTAGAATAGCACCGTGATTTCAAGATGTTAAATGCATTACTTTTTGCCTGTAGTATCATCATTTATTAACCAACAAATCAAGAGAAAAAGTGTTAAAGAATTGAAAATAAATACGCCAAATTTCATACGTAGCTTTTAAATGCACTATTTCATTCAAATTTCAAATTAGCAGGATATAATCATCATACGGAACTAGGAAACCATGAAATTCATTCTGTTGGGAAATAATTTAGTTTACTTGTTAAAATGCAAAGACGATTTGCTTTTGTCCACTTCTTTAATTTAATTATCGGTTGTTAACCATTCAAAACATCTTAACATAAGCGTAGAAGAAATCTTAAGATATATAGTCATATTATTTAAAAGCTAGCATACATTTTTCTTTTCCATTTGAAGTTAATCCGAGAAGAAAGTGATGAGATTAAATGCAGACACAGAAATTAAATAGAATTTAGAAGCTCATCTTTTAATCTGCTTATTATATATAACACTTGAAGTAGCAATTACACTTCTTTAAGTTTTCCAAGTGCTTACTCATAAAAATTATGAAAGGAAGCTTCTTCGCTTCTAAATGTCGCTGCGTAATTTAAAAATTCCTCTAGTGCTTGACTCTAGTGCTTTAATTCATGAATAAAGATTTAATTAATTCTCAGGCTCTTGAATATGAAAAAAAGCTTGATCTGCATTCTCTTAGAAATTTTTCACGAGCTAATTACTAACCGCGCCGCTAAAGGACAGTATTAAATTTGAAAAAAGGCTTAAGTACAGCTTGCCTTTTAGCTTAGGATAAATTATTAAAAAGAAACCCATAACTATATTGAAACGTATTTAAGAATATTATATTTATTACAAGACAAACTGCCTTTGAGGAATCAGAAATATTTACGACTTGTAACGAATAAAAGTTACGATGTTACATCAGTAATACTCTATTTGACCTGCTTATTATTGTGCCCTTAATATTAAATAATTAAGGGCATTTTAGGAGACAAAAAAAATCTCATCGAAAGTTCATTTAACTTCAATTATTTTATCTTCCACAACATTATAACTGACCTCTTATCAAATGAATAAAATTTAAAGTGATTACTATCCCCAACAACAATCAATTCAAGATCAAATTTAATCAAATTTAATATTTATCGAATTTTATTTATTAATTTAAGTATTTATTATTAAGTAAGTATTATCGATTTAAGTATCAAATTTAGTATCTATTCTCGATGTCTAAAAAACAGCTATTTTCCCAATTAGCATATTATATTGCTCAAAATTGCAACATATTGTGACATATAAAATGTGCAAAAAAAAAACAGTAAACATTTTAAAAATTTATAAAATCCTGAAATGTAAGTAAACAAGTAATGTCAGATTTAGTAACGATAAGTGATAAGATACTTATCAAGACTATATCTGACAAATATTTTTTAAAAAAAATTAATAACAAAATTTGAATAATTTTTAATATTAAATAATTAAAAATATATATAAATAAAAAATTTAAATTTTTTTAAATAATAAAAGAAAAAAATTAATGAAATTTTTAAAAAATAAATATAAAAATTTAAAAAAAATTTAATAAAAAAATTAATAAGAAAAAAAACAGCAGATAAAAAAAATTTGAATAAGAAAAATAAATAATAAATAAAAATTATTATTAAATTTTTTTATAAGAAATAAAAAAATAATAAGAAAAAATAATAATAAAATATATTTTTAATAAGAAAAAATAAATAAAAACAGCTGATAGTTCCTTTTTGTGACTAAATAAAAGAAAAGACAGGCAGATAATTAAAATAGGGATACAATCATTAATTACTGCAATATCTGTTCCACATTTAGATTCTGAAGCTAATGTTTTCATTTATGATGTAACGAGCTATGAACGTGTTTGCCTTAGACTTGGTTGTCCAAATCTTACACGATAGTCCAGCAAGTTAGTTTCACAAATCGCTAAACATGAAATGAATTAGTCCTGCTACTTTTAAAGTCCCTTTTATAGACTTTACATTTTTCTGAAGTCGGAATTTACATATTACAACAATCGCTGAGGTCCGGTTCATGTAAAAAACTTCACCAACAAAGCTTTATTTGTTCCGCTCAGCATTCGTTGTCCACATACTTGAAGACATCAGACGGATAACTGGTTGTGGATCAAGAAATAACTATTTATAATCGTCAGCCTCATTTGTATACATCCAACTTTGTCGTTCGTAACAGCGCCATCTCCCGGCTGTTTTAGCGAATTTTTCCATATCGTAAAAAAGTCCCGTGACTTACCATCTTAAATCTGCAAACTAATTTTTATTTTGGTTATTCTTTCGAGTTTTATGAGATTTTAAATTCTTTACGGACTTCCCGCCCACCTAATATTATTTTACATTACTCGCTATTATACAATATTGCGAATGTTTTTATCTATCATAAAGTATTGTATATAATATATAATCTGCTAAAGTTTTAAACACCCAATGTTGAGGATTAAGAGATTAATTCAAAAATTAGGTTATAAAGAACAAATAGTTACAGAAAAGGCATTCCGTGATTTCAGAAAAAAAAATCACCCTAGAAAATAATTTCACCTAGACAAATGTTAGTACCATGAAGAACATGTCGATATTAATTATTTAAATGCTCATCACCTATGAATAAAAACAGAATAAAGTATATCTATATTGAGAGATGAAGTTGAAATATTAAAAATTAAGCATTTAATTCAAAAATATTCAAAACAAGAGATTCCCTTTTATCCTAATTTTTTTTTATATTGATTGTGTTAATTTACCAATAAAGGTTTTTAAATTTTCTAACGATTAAATGAGGTATAAAGCTCTTTACTGAAATATATGTTTCTTTTCTCAATAAAATTATACTTTTTCTCGATTTTTTAATTAAAAAATTTGTTTTTTTTTATTTACAACATTTTTCACGGTATATAACTGATAATTAATATTGATTGATTCCCAACATATTTCTTTCATATAAAAATTCATATAAATTAATTATTTTACTCCATTATTCTTTTAGCAGTAATATTTTACAAATATGTAAAACGAAACTTAAGATAGTTCATTTTATCGTATTTTAATCATTAAATATCTTGATAATTTCATCATTTTGCATTATTAAATTCTTTCAAGGCAAATATTTGATGAAACTAGGAAGAAAAGTAGAATTAAACCTTTTGTGAAAGAGATGTGAAATGATTTTCTTTCTATTTCCCAAAAATAAATATCAACAATACAAAGGTTTGTCATATTCTGAATAAATTCCTTTTCAAAACATTTAGATAAACCTTTTCTCATCCTTGAATCTGACAGAGGTTTAGTCAGAATGAAAACACATTTTTCATAGTCATTGAGAGCTTACACGTTATACATTTATATCACTTTCGAAACGTTCTATTCAAAAATCTTTTCGAATAAAGTAATTAGCTAATCAAATAAAAATCAAATTACCATGATTAGCGATTCCAGAACAAATCGGAGTCTATATGTCGATGTATTGTTTCGCCATTTTTGATTATAATTTTAGACAGCTTCCTGAAATCATAATTATAGAGGAAAAACGATAGATGACTGGTCAGGTTTTCGATCTTAATTTTACTTCCGGGAAATGTCAGAAATCATGACGAAAAGAAACTCAACTATTGTACTCTGAAACACTAAAGGATAAGAAAGTTTAATCATTTCAAATAGAGATAAAAGACACAAATGAAACTGTTTAGAATTGTTTTATAACAATGGATTTGATTTCAGATATTTTTTGAAGTTGATTTCCCATTTGTATTTTTGTTAGCAAAATATACAATACTAATACATACTGTTTTTTAAAATATTATTAAAGGTTATTATCATTTTTTTTATTTATAAGAAAATCAAAGTAAATCAATTTACAAGAAATCGCATTGGCATAATAAATGAAGGAGCTTATTATATTCAAAATTTAATTTATTAAAACTCTTATATCAATAATGTAATCGTATTTTCATGTTTTAAATTGTAATTGATGATCATAATCGAATCTTTTATGTTCATTAATTATCATCATAAACAATTCCTGAAATTCGATAGCATGCGAGAATAAAATGAATTTATTTGATGGAATAAGTTTTTTTTATTAAATAAATTTATCTTTTGCAGTAAGTTTATTCTATATGGCGTTTAAAGAAGGATATGCCGTGAAACTGCAATATGTTTTAAATGGTAAATGAAAACAATTTTTATTACTTAGTCATAATACATCTAAATATATTTTACCTGCTAATTTTAAATTTTGCATTATTTTCTTTATTAAATCTAAATTTTTTAAATAAGCATAAATTTAAATTTTATAAAACTATAATTAAATTTAACAAGTCGGTTGTCATGCATTTCGCAATTAAAGCGACGTACTTTTGATGCTCTTTAAGAAAGACAGTGCCAAATCTAGTTCAAGAAATTCATCTATGGTGATTTTTATTTAAAAGATTCTAATGGATCAGAAAAACTACACAGTATGATAATTACAAACAAAAGACATTGATCCAATTGAAACAAAATTAAACGACACAAATGATATCAAAGACATTGAAAATCAGACAAAAAGGTGTTCACGTCCACTTACGGAAACGTAAGCTGGCTTGATATCTCGATCCATCATGAGATGAAATCAATTCAATTTGGGCGTATACCGTAGACAACTAAGCAATTTAACGAAGCCATGGTCCAGAAACATTCGGAGATCATCAATCGGAAAGGAGTAGAGTTCCATCACGACAATGCGAGACCATACATATCTTTGGCAACCCATCAAAAATTATTGTATCTTCCATGGGAAGTGCTGCCCTGCACAGCATATTCGCCTGATCTCGCACCATTAAACTTCCATTCATTTCCCTTTTTAAAATTCCTTTCATAGATTAACAGTAAATTCCTATGAGACTGTAAATCAGCATCTTCTTACATTTTTTCCAAATAAAGACAGGTCTTTCAACAAATGCGGAACTATAAGATACAGAATGATGGCAAAAGAATATCGAACAAAAGGGAACGTATACCATTCATTGACTTTTTAATCTCTATATAAATATGTGACTTTCAAAATATAGTAGCGTTTTACTCACTCACTACTTACAATATTCACTAAATTAAAAAAAAAATTCTAAGTTACAAATTATACATTTTAGTTATACAAATTAGAAATAAAAACATATTCAGTCCGATTTTTTCCATCGCATTCCTTATAAAAATTAACAAAGGTAAAAATAAGCAAAACTAATGAAATCATTAGCGATTATCAGAGTTTAAATATGCCAGTCTTATATATTATTTAATAATATAGAGTGTAAATAAGTTTCCAGTTTTAAAACTTTTTAATGTAAATTTTATGTTATTTCACTTTAACAAAAATAAGATCACTGAAATTTCTAATTTTACATATAAATGTATTATATTGAAATTAAAACAAATCTGTTGAAAATTTAGTCAAAAACAAATTTTTCAAAAATGACATTTTTTTTTCCTTTTGCAGGATTATTGTTTTTTGGTAAATTATATCTTTTACAACTGTTATGACAGAATGTTCAGTATACCTAACAATTTTATTTTATTTTCCATTTACAGACTTGAAATTTCATTTATAAGATACTTTATGGAATAGTACTCAATTTACCAAATATTTTTTTTTGTTTGACTTTTTCTTGATTCCGAATGAATGAATTTTAATTTCTTAAATTTGCTACTTTAAAAGGAAGCTAAATGTTTTAAAGATAATCACAGCATTTAAGACAAATTATAAGTGAAATTAAGTGTATGAACTGACAAAATAATTGGTTTCAACGCTTAAATCGTTAATATATTAATTCATTCGAAATTAATAAAGATTTAGTATCATTTCTTTAGGGACGGTTTTCTATTTTGAATACCATATTATTCTTTTAACTGTTATTTAGATGAATTTTGTAGCTTAAGTTTAAAAGAATACTTTTGCGGTTTTGATTACTAAGCAACCAAAAAATACATATATTAATGTAGAATAAAATGAAATGAATTTTAAATTGATTAATTAAAGGTATTGATTGAGAGTTAGGAATTTTAAATTAAAACTTTTCAAATATTTTCTGAAGTGAATTTTTAGCAATTTTTTTACCTTAATTACTTTTAAAAAGTTCGTCATTTAAAAAAATTATTTCAATTTATTTCAACTCTAAGTTCATAAAGAATGATTTCTATCTCCATTACAAAACAGCTGTTTTCATATATAAAATTCCTACCCTTTATTTTATTAAATGCACAGTTTGGATAGTGAAAAATTCCGAGTAGTTATTTATGACGAAATAATTATTAAATAAAGAAATTTCTTTTAATAATCAAGTTCTATTGTTACACAAATTCATTAATTACACTAAAAGTTATGACACTTTTAATAAAGGGATATAATATTCATAACTCTCTAAGGGAGTCCACAGAAATTTTCATTTAATAAGCATTTATTATGTGACAAACAGCAAAGAAATAATATTTTAATCCTTCTTTATTTTATTTTTTATGGTAATTGTGCATATAGGAATAATACAATTTATAGTTTTAGAATGAGAACAAATACAGGATTGTACATAATTAATATTAATGAAACCTTGAGGTATGAAAGATTTCGAAAAGCAGTTATAATAAAAATGATTCTTTAAATTATTATTTACATTTAGTACAGTAAAACGTGAATAATTTACATTCTATTATATTTATTTTAATTAAAAACTTTCATACTAAATATTTAAATCGAATAGAATTGAAAAATATAGAATTATGCAGAATACAAATGCCTAGCAAAGATTTGTGAAATGTGGTAATTCTTAAATTTTAATCATGGCTTTATTTGTGTTTCTAAAAAAAATCTACTATTATAATTTAAGATACGAATTAGAAATAAAGACTATATATAAGTGGTTTGTGTTACAGATATTTGTTCTCGATATATTTTATATTATTATCAAGGGTTATTATTTGATATTATTATTTTAAGGCTTAAATAAATGGAATTGATTTGATTGCTCTATCTATTATCTGAACCGTTTATTTCAGAAACTAATATATAAAAATGAATAGTTTTAAAGCTCTTAAGATTATTATTTCTTTGCTATTCAAAGAGTAAAATATATTGATGTTTATTATGATATTGTCATAGCACCATATATGTCTATAATTCTACACAGAAAGAACTCTACAGTAAAAATTTTGCAGAAATAATTAGAAAAAAATTTCCGTTTTATTCATCGATGCTCCTATTTAAAAATCCTAAAAAAAACGGTACTTTTGGCAGATTGTTGCAGTTCTCCATTATTTTTTGACACTGCAATGAAATTTAATTAATTCATCAGATCCAGGGTTGCTAGATCTGGAGCATTGAATGATATCTTAATCATTCGATTTCCCTTCAACGGATTTTCCTTTTTCTTTGATTATAAATTAGCATGGTACTCATATCTCTAGATCATCTTGTTTTTACATAATTATGTCCTTTCTTACCTTTGAAGTCAGCATAAAACTCAGCAATTCCTATTTCACTTTGTAAAATCGATTTTATAATGCTTTACCTTTTAATTCATATTGCACAATATATGATCACTCATCCAGTAGCCTTGTACTCAAATTGTTTATTTTAGCTTTTATCATAATTCCCAATCGCGTTTCTGTCATTTGCGTGTTATTTCTTTCATTTTATTGTAGAGTAATTTTTTCTCATTTTTTAAAACCAGTCTTTGTTTATACCGAATCAAATAGGAACCAAATGAAACTGAGGTATGGTGTGAAAATGCTAAGTAAGGAAAACACCATCAAACATACACATTGCAAAAAATCTTTTCCAACAAAATCTAATTTGGTGTGAAGTTACATCAGTATTTATTGTAATTTTTAACCACTAAGTCTGGATGAGAATCAGAACCAAGATGGCCAAATGCTTTCTTCGAATTTCTTCTCTTTTAAATTCTTTTTTATCTTATATATCAAATATATTTGGAGCTTGATATATGAATGCTAAATTAAAAAATGCGTACTGTTAAGTAACTTCATACATCTGAAAATTTTGATTTATATAACCAAAATATATAATATAAATAAAAAAAATTCATTCACATTGAAAAAAAAATAATGACATATATCAATTAGTTTTGAGCATTTTTTTAAAAGATAAAGCAGCGTTATATTTGTTATAAAACAATAAAAAAAAATATAACAATATCGATAATATTACTTTATAACTATTTCGTTATTGATTCTTATTAGTATCAATAATCATTTTAGATATTTAATATATATAAATCTTATCTGTAATATTTTTGCCAAAAACTCTAATACAGGGTGCTCATTAATTATTGCCGGAGTTTCCATATCTCTTAACTTTTGAATAAAAAATATTACGCAAAAGCCGATTACGAATTCGTAAATTACAACTCAAAGAATTTTATTAATGACATTAAAAAGATTAATAAATTTGCACATGGTTGCCCTTCGTGGCTCGTAACATATCGGGACGAAATGAGATTTTTCTCCAAGTGTTCTCCGGCATTTGTGAGGTAACATTTTAGATCGCAGTTACGATTATGGGCTTCAATACATCAAGATGGGGAGCAGGAGTCTTGTACACAATGTTCTTGACAAACCCCTACAGAAAGAAGTTCATATCTGGTGATATCGGGGGTCATGGGATTGCTCCACCTCCTCCACACCATCTATCGGCAAAATTCTCGTCTAAAAAGTCACGTACAATCATGCCCCAATGTGGGAGTGTACCATCCTGTAAAAATATCAGGCTGATGTTGCTGCATCTGAGGAACCGCATACATCTCCAGCATGTCAAGGTATGTCACGGAATTTATTGTTGTTTCAGCAAAGAAGAAAGGACCAATAACTTCAGTATGTGATAAAGCGCACCAAACATTCTCCTTTGGGCTATCTCTTTCTGATTCTCGATAATCGTGCGGGTTCTCCGAGCCCCCATATTCTACAGTTACGTTAATTCCCTTTTTCTGACACATAAAAAGTGTATTCTTCACTGAAGTACCATTTCCGAAGGTGATTTACATCACCCTCAATTCAAGTCAAAATTAATCGAGTGTTTTTTCATGTCATTTCATGGTCACCATTTTTATTTATGACGTCATAATTACCCAGACTGCAAATGCGCTAAGACCGCATTGTTGCAACGTAAAATTCTTTGAGTTGGAATTTACGAATATGGAATCGTTTTTTACGAATATGTAATTGGTTAATTTACGAATATGTAATCGGTTTTTTACGAATATGTAATCGGTTAATTGCGAATATGTAATATTTCCATTCAAAAGTTATGAGGTACGGAAACCCCGACAATAATTAATGAACCCACTATATAATAAGTAATAACACATTATTATAATAACACTATACTATAAAAAAGAGCGCTGTTAGTCGTTTCCCTTTACATCATATTTATTCAAAAGAAATTTTCAGGGTGAATAAGAAATATGAGAACAATAAACCATGCAGCTGAAAGTAAACACCCTTATAAAACTCTATCACAGTGAAAATCTTAAGCACCATAAATAACTGATGAGACGCTACCCGAAGATTTAGAGGGACAAAAATCAAGAGACTGTGAAATTCATAATCTCGGAACAATACACAAATCTTGAGGGCTTCCAGAACTTTTAGAGAGAAAAACCAAATAAAGAAAGAAACTTTTAAAACTTCGCTTTCTTTTATATTTTCTAACCATCATAAAAATGTCCAATGTAGAGCTCTGTCGAGAGATAAACTACTTTTAAAAACTGATAAGCAACACGAACGCTGAGAGTTTTATTATTAAAAAATTCATTTGGAGTGACACTCATTTCTCTCTGTTCTTTTTCTTGATGAGGGCATTTTTGAATATATTTTCGCAGATTTTGAAGATAAGATAGAGAGAACCATCATGAGTACTGAAATTGGGTTTTTTTTCTTTCAGATTTGCATTTGAGATATTATCATTTCGTGTAGTGTGATATATAAGAGGGTGTATATTTAAAAACTCTGATTATTTTTTTCGGTACTTTGAACATTTTCTTTTTTTATTTGCATTACAAAACTAAATTTTTGAGGTTATTATTATTTTTTTAAATTTATTTTAGGTAACACAATTAACGTTTTCAATAGCAGTTACTAAAATGTAATAATGTAAGCACTGAATTAGGATTAAAACTGAAATCAACTCATTACTAAGATGGATAAAAGAATGCAGATTTTCTTTTCAGAATGATTCCTACTAATTAAATTTTTTAAAAAAGTAAATTGAATAAAATTTTTGCAAGATAAGAAATATAACTATCTATTGTTTTGCAAAATGTATACTAATTTTTAATTTAAATTAATTCCCAATATCTTTTTTTTTGTAATTTTGTGGTTTATTAAATAAGATTATTTTGTATAAAATCACTGCGGATGATTTTATAAAATTTTGTAAGATTAAAGATCACATTTCACAGTATAAATTTCTTCTTTAAAATAAGGTTAAAAGAAATTGTATATTTTTCTTTACTAATTATCTCATTTTTTAATATTTAAAAATTGTTTAAATGAAAAAACAATTTTAAACATATTTCAGGAATTTAATAATATAATATAGATTTCCATTAGTAGGTATTAGACATTAATTATGTTCAAGTTAAAATGAATTATTGAAGTAAAGATCTTGGATTCCTTTAGCTATTGTTTTGGGATCCATCAGACACAAATTTAAAAAAAACTTTGGAAATATATAAAAAAATGTTTCAAATAATAAAATTATAATTCATTAATGAATTACAGTCTCATTACAAATTCATTACTTCCTCAAAAATCCTTGCATTGTAATAGTTTTCTTACTTAATTATAGATTCCTTACTTAATTATAGATTCTTTATTTCATTATAGATTTCTTACTTCATTATAGATTTCTTACTTCATTATAGATTCCTTACTTAATTATAGATTCTTTATTTCATAATAGATTTCTTACTTCATTATAGATTTCTTATTTCATTATAAATTTCTTATTTCATTACAGTTTTCTTACTTTATTATACATTCCTTACTTCATTACAGTTTTTCTTATTTTATTAGTGACTCCTACTTCTTTACAGATCCCTTATTTCATTACCTTATCCTTACTTTGTTACAAATTCTTACTTCCTTGCAGATTCCTTACTTCATTATACATCTTTAATTTCTTACAGATTCCTTGCTTCAATGCAGATCCTTACTTCATTACAGTGTCTTTACTTCATTACTGAACCTCACTTCATTATAGACTCATTACTTCATTACAGGTTCTTTACTTCATTATAGACTCATTACTTCATTACAGGTTCTTTACTTCATAACAGATCCTTACTTCATTACAGTATTTTTACTTCATTACAGATCCTTACTTCATTATATACTTTTTACTTGATTACAAGTTTTTTTTACTTCATAATAGAATCTTATTTTCTTACCGCTTTCTTACTTCAATGTACATACTTCCTTCTTAACAAATACCTCACTTCCTGATAGATCCCTTACTTCATTACAATTTCCTTACTTCGTTATGCATTCTTACTTCTTTACAGATTCCTTTCCTCACAGCAAATTATTTATTTCATTATAGATCCTTACTTTCTTATAGATTACTTACTTCCTTACATACTTCTTACTCCATTATAGATTCATTGCTTCATTATAGATTCATTTCTTCATAATAGATCCTTACTCGCTGGCAAATCCCTTACTCCATTACAGATAGATTCCTTATCCCTTCATAAATTTTCTATTGCTTCTCACGAATTACTGACCTACCGTCAGGAGAAAAACCCTGAACATGGTTGCCATAGTTAGACGAGTCTTAAGTAAAGAGGGAAGTATTTATTTAAACAGGGAACAATATATGGCTGCCTAAGCGCGCTTCATCTATTGCTAAATTTTTTTCGCTTGTTCTCATGCAGATATATTTATATGACTTTTAAATAAAATTAAATTGTAAGCAAACTGAAAAATTCCTTGTTATTTGAGCTTTGCAATAATGTCTTGAATGAAAAGGCGCTCAAATATATTTCTTCAACTGCTTTTATATTGACTTGCGGCTGCCGTTAAATAAATTAAAAACCATTTTGTAATAACAAAATAGTTTGATATTTTCTGGAAGATCCATGTGTCTTTAAGAGTGGAAAGTTTAAGTCCAAACTTAAAATCCCCAGTTATGTTTTTTTCAACAATGCATCTTTTTACTAATGACCATATGTATTCAATGGGATTGAAATCGCAAAGATAAAGAGGCAGTCTTTCAATTTCATGCCCTGATTCTAATAAAATTTAGTACACCCATTAAAAATTTGATCCAATTACGTTTGAAATCGGCATTTTTAAAGAGTTGGTGCTTGTCTCCTGGTCAAATAATTCAGTAACATTCTGAACTATAGATCGTGCTTGAGAATGCAAAGTCTTCCCACTTTTAAATGTAGTCATTGTATAAAGCAATTCTACAATGTAATTAAAACAAATGGCAGGTTCTCCTTCACAGCTGAGATCAAAGATTGGCGGAATAAAACATGAAATAGAATTGATGAGAAAAATCTCAAAATATGAGTGTCAGGAACGGACCGAAAAACAAAGGAAAATCAGGCTTCTAATTCTTTTAAAGATAATGGTTCTTCAAACCAGTTCTATTGCGCCAAATAAAATACAGTCCTTTCCGTCACCCTCAAAATGTAATATAATGTTTCGTTTCCAAGGCGACGGACTCCTACTTTACTAGGTTACTAGGATTTTTCTCCTGACGGTAGGACAAGTCCCATTTTCATTGTATTATTGCATAAATTATATTACATATTTTTACTTCAACTCCTCGATCGTTATCGTCTAAAAAGTGGGTGATGATTTTAATATTTAATTAAATTATAATTAAAGGATTTTAATATTTAATTAAAATTATTATCAATAATGAAAAGGGATAACTATGTGACATTGAATTTATATTTAATAATTCTGTTCCCTCAAATTTTAACTTTTGTCGATTGTACCACACACAGGTAGTTAACCAATTTGCATATCTTAAACATCATTTTTTCAGATAATTTAAATTCTTCATCAATTGCAAATAATGAACAATGGATAATTACACCACTTTATATAATTAAGTAATTTGAAAGTAAGCATAACTTTATAAATTAACTCTTAATTTGGTCTTGCAATGTAGATGTTAGTTGTCAATAAGAAGGATATTTAACATGGTTGGACATCAGCATTCAAAACACGTCTAGAAGGGAAGCCAGGCGGAAATGAGTAACGAAGTAATCCTTACTTCATTAACCGATATTCTTTTCTTACTCAAGATCGCCTTTTTTTTATCTCATCAGATAAGTTATCTAATCTTGCATTTGTTATTATCAGATAAAATTTCTTTTGTCATTAGATAAGAATTTTTAATTGATTTTAAAAATACAGAATCCTGGTAGAAATGAAATAAAAAAATGTATTTTGTTTAAAATATACTAAATGTTTTGTATTTAGTAAAATATATCTAAGTTAACAGCGCTGAAAAGAAGAGAGCTAAATAATAAGAATATCAATTAAACTGATAAAATAGATTATTAAAATGCAAATACGGACATTTGCCCACTGATAAATAAAATTTTATTAAAAAAAATGTACTGAAAAAATATTGAATGGTTTTAAGAGACCTTTACTAAGAATTGGTCCCAGTCCACATTCTTAAACATTGATATAATTTAATTTTCAATAGAAAATAAGAATATGTATTATATAAAATAAGATAGAATTAGGTTCAATGATTCATTGATTGAATTTTATGCTGGTTTGTGGATTGGTTGATAGTTTAGGTTTTTATAAATCAAAAGTGAGTTTTGATATTTCTGATTGAATGAAATAATTCCAAATCAACTGGTAAAAAATTAATCAATAAGCGAATAAAACAGTAGCATTTAAACAAAATTGTAATTTATAGTATTGTAAATCAAAATAAAAGAAAGAATAGTATTGATTATATCAATACAATATGATGTCGTTAGATTTAATGAATATGAATTTTATGTAGTCGTGATTCATAAAATATACTACCATTGAAACCTATAAGCTGTTTCAGATATTAAGGAATGTTAATATATGAGGCGAAACATAGAAAACTTTCAACATCAGTATTCTAAAATACCACTTACCCAGATTACCCAAGATTAAACCGTAAAATATTCAAATAACAAACTGTAATATATAATATTGTAAGACAAAATAAAAGGAAAAATAGTGTTTATTATATCAATGCAACATGATGTAGTTAGATTTAATAAATATGAATATTATGTAGCCCCCCCATATATATATATATATATATATATATATATAATTTTAAAAAAAGCTTTGAAAACCCTAATTCATATTTTGTAAGTGATATTTTTTTCTGATTTTTTTCCTACTTGAAAACAGTGATACACTATTATCGAAGAGAACTCGACTACTATCGGTGGGAAAAAATTACATTATTAATTTGTAGCAAATAAAAAATGTGACTAGTTAGGATTAATTTTAATGAAATAAAAGTAATGAAATAATTTTTATTTTGTCTTACGCTAGCAAATTAATTAGTAATTATGATGTGATGAGTTTTCTTTTCTTCAATTTTAATAATTAAAAAATTAATACGTTTTGAGATGTTATTAAAATCTGTAAATAAAAATAATGTAATCATTTCGGGGATTTTTTTTTCGTTTCAAAGAAAAAAATTCTATTTATAAAGAAAAAGTTTACTAAATGGAAAAAAAAATTTGGAATTTAGAAGATAAATGAACCGTATATTTTTAATAGAGCTTTTATATAATAAGGAATTAGATTTCATTAGGAAGGTTTATGCAGAAAATAAACCTATCATTTGCAATCCAAAATCACAAGGCTTTAATATCTCATTACTTGGCAGAGTCATGAACATGAAATTATTTTTAAATAATTTATCTACAAATAAATATAATCGATATTACCAGCTAACCAATTAGTGCTAAAGATGATTAGTAAATAATGTGTATCCAGAAGTATATAATATCAAAGGTTATTTGAAATTTGAGTTTTTAATTTATGAATATATAATCAATTAAAATTTGCTTCTTAGGTAAAAACTTTCAAAATTAAATTTTCAGCAAATTTTATCTGAATATACAACAGTAAATTTAATAGCATATGTTCTATATTCGTGGAATTTGTTTTATTCAGA
This sequence comes from Argiope argentata, assembly GCA_026289955.1. Classification (NCBI taxonomy): domain Eukaryota; kingdom Metazoa; phylum Arthropoda; class Arachnida; order Araneae; family Araneidae; genus Argiope; species Argiope argentata. The sequence goes on along the minus strand of JAOUZG010019159.1, from coordinate 20,626,041 downwards.
AAACAACGTCTCAATTTGCGCAATTAGTTTACATATTTTGAATTTAAACAATCACATTTAATAATAATATAATCATAAAAATCTAAAATATATATACTTTCTCTTATCCTGTTTTTATATTATCTCGAAATTTCTCTAGCTAATGCATCGCAGGTGCCAGCCTTTTAAAAAGAATATTAATATTTCCAAAACATACAATTTTTCTAGAAGCAATGAAGTATCATTATTTCAAGCCCATAAGCAGTTTGGATAAAGAAAGCTATTTGCATAATATCGAAGGATCAAAGAATTTTTTTTCTATGAAAATCCCGTTGGTTGATTTGATAGTCTCTCATTGTTAAGTGCTTTTTCATGTATTTTTATTACAGGAGTATGCATGATCCCATATTTCGAGATTCTATTTTTTCTTACTCCTTATAGATAGAAACAATTGCTTTGAAGATTTATTTAATCGAGTGAAAATTTTGGAGTTTATTCGAAAAAAAAGTCACGTCGTTTTGACTTGTTTAGAATAAAATTAAGTTAAACATTTTTTTTTCAGTTTAAATAATTTTTTTGGGGCACGACTTCTGAGGAAAATGTCATATAAATATAAATATGAAAGTGTTTTTCACGCTGACAGAGGACTTAAATTCTTATTTACTATTCAATATAAAGTGTTTACTTCAAAGTTGAATTGGATACAATTATTCAGAAGTTCGGAAGAAGAATTTCGAATATATATGTATTCAGAAAATGTTTCAAAAATGTATACTCATGATGTTCAGTACCAGAATTAAGTAATGTTATAAGTCATCTATTGTGTAATGAGAAAGAGCAGAGAGGACGTTGAATGTATTTATAAATTAATAGGACTGTGATTTCCATGGGGAAAATTACAATAAGTTATATGCAGTTTTCTGCATCAAATCTGGTAGCTGTAGATTGATGACCACTTATTATCTGTATAGCCAATCATTATCCAACGTTGTTGTTGATTTTTATGGAACTTGTCAAATACAAGCTCTCTGAGATAGTCAACGATTTAAGACAAATCAGCGGTTCTTGTTTTGTAGTAGTGCCAACTATGGCTTTTGTTATCCACTTATTTAATTCGTTTGCACAACCCCTTTTTACAGGGGGGCCTATTCACTCACCATAAATATGGAACACAAAAGAACAACCCTGCCCGAACTGGGATTCGAATCCAGGAGGCCCAGATTACGGGGAAGACCTTATGTCATATCGACGGCATCATCAAACTTTTTTTCTAACCATAAATTTATAACATATAAACAAGGAAATTAAAATAAGTAATATTCTATCCCCTAATTTTAACAATTTATTAGTTTTAAACTACTTATTGTAAAAATGAAATACTTTACTGAAAAACAGTTATCTTTATCTTAAAAAGACAAATTGAATTAATTTGGTTCTTCTTCTTTTTTTTAAATATTTTTGGAATCATTGATCACATGTCAAATCACCATAAAAGAACAAATAATCTTAGTGCTGATAGTTTCATTTCCCAAAAAGTTTTCTTTATAAAGGGAAAGATTATATCAAGTTTCAGATCTTTTTCTACAAATCAAATCATTATGAAAGCCTGAAAATAGCGGGTTAGATTGAGCTTCTTTTCGTTTCAATAAATATAATTTTCTTGCGAAAATTTAATTAACTTTAAGCTAAATCATTCCAATAAAATCACAGAGTTAGTCCTGGACACAATAGTTGGGATTGTAATCCTTCTTAGGTTTCTGCAACTCCTCATAGAAAAAATTTTAATAAGGAAGTTGGTCAATTATTTAAATTTCCTAATAACTTAGAATCATTTATGGAGGATCAAATGAATTGGAAGACTCAATCTTCTATTTAAAACACGCATCTGATTTTGTCTAAGTGTAACGTGTTCTCACAATTTCATCTGACTTGATAATTCAACATCCTTACCTAAGTTCCAATATAACTATCTGATGAGCCTCGTCGGCCTGTTTGCAAGGTTTCCGCTTCAGAAACGGAGGGTTTCAGATTGGAAACCTGATTTCATAGAGGAACCGGAATAATAGGGGGTCTGATGATAGTTAAATCCGTCAGAGCCAAACGTTCTCATTGGGTAGTGTCGAAAATTGGAGAGGAGGTGCTGACTCAGGTGTCATCCTCGTCATCTGCCCGCAGTTCAAAATTACGAGATCCATTGCACAATAGTCACACATAATTAATATAAATAAACTAAGTTTATCTGGTATGCATCCATTTTGAAGTGAGAATATTGCTATAATAATATAATGTACAAAATCAGCTCCTGTCTTATATATATATATTTTTAAGATGAACATTTAATGATGTAGACCAAAAAAGATTGTTAGGATATGTTTCCTTAAAAATGACCTTCAATTGTTTGAAATAATATTTGTTACTACATTTGTCTTTACTTATAATAAATGTATATACATGCGTCTCTCAGTTTGTATCAACAACTTATAAGATAGACTCTTAAAAGTTGAAGGAGAGGAGATTATATTTTTGCATAATTTTCAATTAGTTAATGTTAAACGAAATTGTATCGTTTTGTCGCATAATTTATATGCCATTAAAGTATTTAAAAATTATCTTTAGATAATATTATTTCGCTGTACTTCTTAGTTCTCCAATTTTTAAAAGGTTAAAAAAATAGAAAAATATTTTTAACTATATTTATAATACAAAAAAAGAACAGATTTAGTCGAGCACATTATGTTTGCCTGAAGTAAATTAGTTTTACACAATATATTGCTAAAATGCTGAGAAAAGCACAAATTAAAGCATTGTTACCTCTCATTTTAAGTTAAATTTTGAATGATCTATTTTTTAAAATATATTCATATGAAACATGGTACTTACTAGATAAACTAATTTATAAAAAGGGTATCTGTGATATTTACGGAATATATCGTATTAATTAAATAATTATAATATTTAATGCAAATATTTTTATTATATAAGGTACATCCGCGTCATAAATGGACTATAATGCTAATTTCTAAATCATTAGGCCTGGATATAAATTAAGAAAATGATCTAATGAAGTAATTAATTACATTTTATTTAGTGTCAATAAATGTTCAGATGAATTACAATGTTTTTAATATCTTCAGACTCTCAGATATTTAAATCGTTAATATAAGTAAAAAAGTTTAAGTCTTTGTCAAAACACGACAATTTATGAAAATTTGGTTCTCACTTATTTGTAAAAATGATGCATTATTTACCAGCATTAATTATAAGTAATTAGTAAATGTATTAATGATATCAAATAATGCATTTACAGCTCAATTTTAAAATAGAAAAAAAGAAAATATTGTTTCTAATAAAAAAAGGGATAATGATTTATTTCTCCTTAACAATTCTTTTCTTAATTATTTTCTAACTATGGTTATTCAAAGTTTTATTTTGCTGTCATCATTACTATGTAATTTTCTTTACTTTCGTTTATCATAAACTATTTTATTTCATATGAATTTGTAGGAATAAAGCAATCTTTTCTCATAAAAAGCAATCAATCTCCTTAAGCAAAAAGATATCTGGAATTGTTATAAAGGATTTTATTTTATTTTATTCTTCGAATTTCCTTTTAATAGTAAATCATTTTATATCAAGAAAACTTTTTATAACAAAAATAAATTTAGAGAAATTGTATTAAAATACATTTCTTTATAAAGGATTAGATGAACCGTTTCGACTATTGTTAAAAGAATGATTTTATTACATTATTTTTCGAATCAAGAAAATCATTTTAAGTGTCGTCTTAAATTTTATGATGTAAGTCAATCCAGTTATTTCTCAAGAGGATGGAAAAACAATTTGGTTTGAAATCCCTTAAGTACATTTGGTATTGCAACAATTTATTTTGTAAGTAACATCGAATTTCATTTCCTTAAGGCGTATACCATCTCAAGCCTCATAAGTTTGATTCTCGGAAAGAATTTTTATTTAAAAGGATTATAGATGTTTCCGCATTTCGTATATCTACAACAAAAACAGATGACGTTTTGTGAATTAAACTAGTACTTCTTTTAATTAGTTTTTGAGTTGAATTATAAAATATTTGTGTTTAAATAAGGTTTCTTTCGTACACGCCCTTTATTTTGAAAAAAAAAATTATTATTTTGAAGCGTGCAATGTAAAAACTTTCTTTCTCTAAAAAGCTGTATACACATACATATATATGTTTTTGCTTGTGTGTGTGTTTCAGTGAAAACAAGAAATCAGTCAAAACTAGAATTAACTAGGGAAAACACGTTCTCACTGACAACATTAGGGAGTGTCGTTTTTTCTGGTTATTTTAGGTGCTGGCCGGTTAAAACCATATGAATTGAGTTTTCTTGCTTACCAAATTTTCAAAGCATGGGCAGTCGTCTAGTTTTATTTATGTTGGAGCGTGTTTGTGTTGTTGGTTTATTTAAGATGAGGGAAGATAATTTTAATGCTTTTTGCCCGGAAAATTGGAAAGATAATTTTTACATTAAATAAAACCTAGAGAATTACTTTAAAGTAATTACACATGGTGAATACAACACTGTCTTATCTGGGGTTGAAGAAGCAAACTTTGTCTTTATCAAGACTTCAATTCATCACCTCAGATTAAAAAGGTTTGACATTTTAAAAATCAGTGAAGTAAAAAAAGTTGGGTTAGTAAAATGAGCTCATAAAATATTATTTATCTAGTCGAGGAAATTTTTGGTGCGATCGAATTTGTACTTGCAGTCTTAAAACATGGGGATAGAGACCGAATAAAAATTGTAATTTAAGAAAATTTGTTATATAACTAGTGAAATGAAAATTTTTTATCACTATATAAAATGTGTTAATAGAAGAAATAAAAAACGGAAAAAATATTTGAAGGAAATTTTCTATCATAACTACTGTGAGGATACATTTGTTATAGATGCATAAAGAACGTCAATAGAAAATTTTTAAAAAAATTGAGAAATAGAAAGAAAAAATAAGAAAAATTAAAGCATATTATTCCCTCAGATATGAATAGACGCTGCCAAGGGGATTTGATTGACATGCAATCGCAAAAAGATGATGCATTTAGGTTTATTATGATTTACCAGGAACAATTAATAAAATGTATGTTACCACTACCATTTCGGAGCAAAGGAATAAAGAGGTGGTTTTGTAAGTAATTACTTCGTTTTCGTTTCGATATCAAGGGGTATTTGTATACTTCAACCTGATATTGGATGAGAATTTGTAAATTCCATTACAGAGTAGTTATGTAATTATTGAACAGATTTGAAGATGGTTCATAAGAAGTCTCGGTACAACCTGTAGCAGGGTTCGGTTCAGAGGGTCAGCCAAGATATAGACCAAGTTTCATGAATGAAGGATAATCAAACTACAAAATGGTCCAATGATCTTCTTTTTGTTCGATTCAAGTAAAACGAAGTTCTACATTCAAGAATAAAAAAATCACCGTACAAATATAGGTTTGGGTGATTTTGAAAACTGAATTCAATGTACAGCAGCTCGATTTCTTGACTCAAGAACGATAATCGAATCAGGCCATTTCGCTGAGAGGAATCCAATTGTACAAAAGTTCGCCCTCTGTTCTTGTAAAAAATATTGTTCTTCGAAGAGATTCAAAAATTATTTCAGTATGAAAAATAGGTTATCTTTGCAATTCACAGTAAGTATCACAGTAAGGGGAATAATTAGTAGTCGAAATAAGTAGTTTGTAATTATGATACTGAATTAAATAACAATCAAGTAAAGTAATTTTTCATCAATTATAGGTTCTTTTTTCAACCACTTTATTAGTAGTTATAGTTTAATACAATAATTTTAGATTAACATATATTGTCTAAAAAATAAGTCAAAACACGAATAAAGCAGGTTTGCCATAGTTAATTCCTTCCTAGATCTGACAGTTAAATATCGTTTTCCTTAGTTAATTTGCGTTTTGAATTATTCCGGGTTTTCACTTTAACACCGTTTAGTGACCAGAATGGTCTCGGGTAGGAAGGGTATAAGACGGCATTCGTTAATATATGAGGAAGTGAAGACTTAGTGCAATGGATGAAGACACTTCTAAGGATGATGATAAAACAAATATTATTATTTCGAAATTTAACAATGCTGAGAGTATTGATGTTTAACATTGGATACTTTTTGATGTATTTGATAATTTTATTTAAAAAACAGCAAGGTAACCAATGGATGTTAATTGATTTATCTTTTTTTTATGAAACAAAAACACTTCTTCGAAACTAATTAACGTCTAAAATAATGGTTGCGAAAGGTTCAATTGATTATAGAGTAGTTTGTTTAAATATTAACAATTTATAGTTCTTGGTAGCTGGTTGTAAGAAATCCATTTTCATTTGAAATAAAAAAAACCTTTGTAAGAATAATTTCAATTTATTTAAAAAATATAAACAAAGGCAAGAAACAGCTTTAAAAGTTAATAATTTGTCGAAAATTTGTTCATAACATTGTAATTTGTCAAATTAGTTTTAAACTATAATTTGCCCTTATGCTGTAGAGCAATGTTGAATATACAAAATGAATGAATATACTCGTTCCACAGTGAAAAAACATGATAGATTTGATACTTTAATTTTATTTATTATATTTTCTTACTGAAACAATGAAGCATGATGGTACAAAGAATATTAAAATATGCTTCGAATTTACTGTAATTATAAAAATAAATTGTGAGAAATTGAAACTAGTAACAAAGAAGAGATTAATGAATTATAGTTTTAATATATAATAGTAATTCTTAAACATTAATAACCTAATAAATTTTAATTAAAAATCTAACTAAACGTTTGGGAAAGGTTATATGCTTTGATATAAACTGTATACCGCATAGAACAACTAAAAACTTCTTTCATTAGATGTGTACAGTGATGCAAGTGACACTGTAATAACTGTATGAAATAAATAAATATTATCTGGTTAAATGGATTCATGACATGAAATAAATTCTATTAATTGAAATTTCAATTATTTATGTAGATTAGTAATACAAATCAACTTCAATGAGCAATATATCTGTACTGTATATGTTAAAAATCTGTACATCACTTAATCTTCTTTCATACAAAATGTATTTTAATGTTATCATTTCTTCTATAATTGATAAAATTAATAAATTTCATTTTTGAAACTTTAAATATAAAGATTAATTTATGTTTTCTGAAAATATAATAATAAATATTCTTTATTTATATAATTTTTCTTCAAAAAAAGAATTTAAAAAATTCAAAACTTGGAAAAAAATTCTCATAAATAATTTGATTTAAAATTTTATTTAAAAAAACTGACAAAAGAAATACTTTTTGTGGATTTCTTTTAAAAGCGAAATAATTCAATGTATATAATGGATTTTTAAAAAACCAAATTAATTCAGGCATGATAAGTGACAGTAAGAATAGATTTTGTGGAATTGTTTAGCAAATTAATGTCATTAATTTTTATGAACTACACAAACGAGCACAAGAAAGCGACACATCAGTGAACAAAAAAAATCCCTTCCATAAACTTAGAAACATGGATAAAGACGAAAAGATAGTTCGTTGAAAGAAAACATATAACAGTGATGTACCTTTGTTGCTTTGTAATTGCCCTTATTTCTTTGTGTGTTGTTGTTATAAAAGGCTAGACAGTAGAAGAAGAATTTACAGTCGATTTCTCAAGCGGGTTTCTAATTATTTCCTCCATTAATTCAGCAAAGACATATTCAAAGATAACGCAAATTGCTCAAATGTTTCGTTAAAATCACTTAATGATAAATAGCTGTCATAACTATAAAGATGTTAGTAGATAGAAATTTTAAAATTTTTTCTTGAATATCATCACATTTTTTTAAGTTTAATTTCTTATCTAGATTTACTCTGCTTATATGAAAAAAAAAATCATAATTCTTTAGGAGAAAAAGTAATTATAGAAATAAAATATAAATATATGATTTTCATTTAAAATTTTCTGTAAATCTATTTATGATATTAACTATATGAAAAAAGTGATTAAAAATGTTTGCAGTAATGTATTTAGTTAATATAATATTAGCAATAAAACATTTTCCTAAATATTTCAATTCTTCCTTATTAATCATTTGAAAAACAAACTTAAAATATAAACTGTGAAAGGAAGTTTATGAATATGACAGTAGCGTAAGAGTAAGCTTTAGCAAATTTTCAAGATATGTGGCATAATTATTGTATAAAGAAACAGTTCATATTGTCTTAAAAAGAAAGAGCTCTACACAGCTAGCGTGCCTGAGAGGTCGTCACACGCTTGCGGGTACGAATCTCAACCAAGCGGCGTTACTTTAATGTTTAGACTTTATTTTAAATTTATGATTATTCATTAATTTATGTAACAGAATTTTCTAAAACTTTCTAGAAACTTCTGTATGATACCTGATTCTTCTTTAAAAGCATAAATTGGTATTTCCATAAGCAGTGGGATCAATATTTCTTGACTGCATGTAGCGAGTTACTGAAAGCTAATAAACTTGATATTGTGCTACTTTGTGACTTGTTATTCTATGCATCTTCGTGACAAGTTTGGTGGAGGCGCCGGGTACAAACCATTTAACTGTGGATTCCGGTGACAGTACTCGCTCAAGCCGTCGTTTAAAACGATTACCTCCCGAATTCGGACTGTATTTTCTAGGGACAAGACAACGTTCAAAAATTCACAAAACAAAATGACACAAACCCAACCAACAGTATTTACGCCCGTATGCCAACAACTGAGGTGTCCATCAATATTTCGAGTAGAATCTGAATAAGATCCTAGCAAATGACTCAAATAATATGGTAGGCTGACCAATTTTAACTAATGGGACGGCATGGTGTGTTTAGCAAACGTTTACTTCTTCCCTCGGAGGCACATCAAAGTAGTTTGTTAACCATGAGGATACGTTAAATTCTTTGGAAGCGTTTAAAACCGGGCTGATTCAACTTTTCGGTGATTAGCTGAAATATAATAAGAAAACTGAGGAAAATTAAAATCTACAGCTCAACGCGTGGGAGAGAGTACACAGTCTTACATCGAACTTTGGTGCATAAAGATAAACCCCCTGAGGCCGGAGAGTGAAAAAGTATCACACCTAATGAAAGGAGTGGCTGAAGATATCTATCAAGCACGATTAGCAGGGGAGATCGCTACGACAGCCGATTTCATAAATTGTGGCGACTTCATCGAGCACATGAAGCAAAAGAGGGTCGGAAGACGAAAATGCGAAAGACTTTTTGAAGTGGTACCAATGTGGAAAGAAAAGTGGTACCAATGGCCGCTATGGAAGAAGAACCCGACCTAGTATCTCTAATAGAGAGATTTTACATTACAAAATTAACTATCAAATGACAAATAAAGAGATCCCCAGAATAGAATCACAAAGTTAGAATGTATGTGGGCGTAGATTTCAGGTAATTATTACATTGAAGCATATATATTTATTTTTAATTTTCTGTTGACAAACCAGAATGCAAAAGAGAATTTCAACAATTCTACGTTAAGTAGTAACTTGAATAGAAATATCAACCTTAAATGAGCAGTCTTTCCTTCTCGAAGCTGAAACTAGATGACCAAATCACTTACGAACAACATCAAAATGTAATGGTACATTTTTTCATTCTTTTATTAACAAGTAGAATTATCGAGCCTTGGCACTCGAGAGGAACGGCAATTTAATCACTTACTTTAAGTTTGGTTTTCAAGTGCTTATTCTAATAATCTCCAAAAAGGGTTCTTTACATGCTGATCAATAATGTTACAAAATCAAAAATGATTAATAATGTTAAGTTAAAAACTCTCAATGATGATATAAAATTGAGGAAATGGGCTACAAATGATACGGAAATGTATCTTCTTTTTTTTTTTTTTTCAAATGAAAAATTATAGTCTGCAGTATTTAGTTTTTAATATCAATTA
>JAOUZG010019159.1:20596681-20615732 GCA_026289955.1 Argiope argentata | reverse complement strand
TAGAGAGAGAGAGAGAGAGAGAATAATTCAAATTTGTAATATCAAAAATGCAAGCAGATTAGTTTACATGTGTAAATGCCACTGTAAATCAAAAAAGGCATGAAATGTTTTAAAAAATCAGATGTATGCTCAATTTTGAAAAAAGAGAAACATTTTTTTTCTATAAGTCTTATGAAAAAAATTGAAGCATCTTTTTCAAATCGAAAAATAATTTAAATAAACATATGACTCAACATAAAGCATTATTCCTGCTACAGAGAATTTTATTTTTTGGAATTGATTTTACATCCATTTTGAGCTAATTTTTTATTGCAACTTGTTTAAAGACTAATTGAAAATTATGGGACCTTTTATGTTACAAACGCATTATAATTTCAATTACATAAGTGCAAAAAACATAAATGAGAAGAAAACATGTTTTACTTATTTGCATTATTCACATTTCAAGTTTTATTCCATTTCACAAATTGCTTTATTTGATTCCATTTTTGAATTATAATTTTGAGATGTTTCCTATTATTATATCGAATATCAAATTGTCATTTTGCCTAATAATTATTTTTATTATTAGTTATTTCCATTAAAGAAATGAGTAGCATTTTATTATTGTACAACTAAAAATTTATTAGTACTTTTTCTTCTATTTGGAATATTAAATTATATTTTTATAGAATTTAATCAATTTAAAATCAAATGAATATTATTCGTACAATCTCACAATACCAGATAAGACAGGCCGTAATGTTTCAAAATAAAACTATTACAATAAAAATAAAAATACAAATTAAAATGAAATAACATATTTATCATGATAAGAAAAGGAAATCATTCCTCATTTTATAAAAGCATTTATTTTTCTTAGGATAATTTCTCTCTTTCAATCAAAATTTTGAAGTATTGCGTGTTATCTAGTAATCGAGATGTTCTAACGTAATAAAATATTTCCAAAAACGAAATTAGAATTGTCTTGAGCTTTATGTATGCTTAATTTAATTTTTTCTCTTTCACTTTTAGTTTTCAAAACGAATTATATTTGAAATTTAAGAGCTTTAAATTATTTTTACCGAAACTGCCGATTTTTTAAAGTTTTTATCTTATTCTAAGGGAAATAAAGCAGATTTATTCGATATGAAATTCGTAATTGCTGAAGCGTTACTGAACCTCAGTAGTAAAACTATAATATTTTCCTCACGTTAATAATGAATATCAGAATGTCATCATATGAAGTTCTTAATTACTGAAGCGTTACTGCTCCATCAGTTGTAAAACTAAAACATTCTCTAACGTTAATAATGAATATCAGAATGTCATCATATGAAGTTCTTAATTGCTGAAGCGTTACTGAACCATCAGTTGTAAAACTATAACATTATCTATCGTTAATAATGAACATCAGAATGTCATCGTATGTAAATAATAAAACACAACTTATTTCTATATCAAGGCGTAAAAATCATATGCTGCCCATAAAATGGAAATTCCAGCGTAGGTTCAAAAGTAAAACAGTGGTGGTTTCGAAATGCTACATTATGCAAGAATTTTATCCAATATTTTTATTATTTAGATTATTTGGAATTGAGATTCAAAATGAATTCATGGAAGGCAGTTTGGATAATTCCAGAATTCACAAAATAAATAAGATCTGTAATGTTTTCATTTATAAAAAGTTTCTAAGAATTATTTTTGTTCTTCTGATACTTATGGAAATTTTTGCTGAAATATTATGGGTCTTCATTTTTCCTGACACTAAAAGTATGATTTCCTTTCTAGTTTTAGCATTATTCAGAGCTATTTTAACTGTATTGATCTTCAAAAACCGCCGACGCATTTTATGCATAATAAAAAATTTAGACAATATATATAAAAATTATCCAGAATGTTATTTCAGAGGAATAAGTATTCCACTTATTGGTTTCTGCATTTTTATTATGACGATGAATGTTTACCGAAGTTTTAAATTCCGCTTCGAAGCGAATAGTCCTTTGAATATAGCAAAACGTAATTTTTGTGAAAAGAATCCAGTGACGCATTTTTTATATTCTGACCCATCTCAATGTTTATTGATGTTTCAAAGCCTAAAATTTGCAATTTATGTCGTCACATCCATTATAATTTCGCTTTTTGTCATGTCGTACTGCTTGGTTTGTGTATTCCTGAAAAGATTATTTGAGCATCTTCTCGAGAAACTCAATAAAAACGGCATTTGCAAAGATTTTACGGAGATATTTTACAGTTACAAGAAACTTTCGAAAATGGTTTATAGCATGGATGAGTCCTTTTCCTTTTCAATCTTTATTTCGTTAACGATAAATTTTATTGAGTTATTTAGAACTGGATATTTCTTTGCATTTGAGATGAGTCCTGTTCAGAATAATTTTCTGGAAATGTTTTGTTTATGCGTTCAATGTCTAATGCCTTTGTTGATCACAATGGCATTTGCAATCAACATTAATGAAGTATCTAAAAGCATGGAAAATCGTTTGCTGAAGAAAGCTATGAAACATGAAAAAGAATTAATATCGGAAATGCAAAGAGAAATGCTGCAAGTAAACAGATTAACCGTAGGGAAAATCTATGTGTTTAGCCGACATTTTTTTGTTGGTAGCTTTGGTACATTGCTAACATACGGAATTCTGATTGGAACTCTAGGTAAAACAACCTAAATTCGTTGATAATAATCAATTTATATGGATAAGATCACTGGATTGGATAATTTTGCGTTGTATTTGAAAAAAAATATTAAAATATATTATTGAAAATATTTTTAAATCGATAAATACATTTATGTTTATATTAAAAGAAATTTGTTTTCTGATTTGTCTTTTGCATTTTATGTTTCAAGTTTTTTTTTTTTTAATTATTATTACGCTAAACCATTCGGAGAAACTACACAATGACTCTGAAAATGCTGAAATTCTGTTTTAACAACTTATGACATTTATTACTAATCTCTATACTGAAATTTCCTTAGTTGTTAAAACAGAATTTCAGCATTTTCAGAATCATTGTATAGTTTATCTAATTGGGTTGTAAAGGTTAATAATTAAAATTAAAACATTATTCGTCTAATTTTTTCTTTTATCCGAACATTTATCATTTTCTGATTAATTTTTTGGCATCAAATAATAATTATATTAAGCCTAATATGTGGAGAAATGTAATAACGAAGTTTCTGTCTACCTAAAATGCATCCCCCTCATTATTCCATTATTAATTATTGAATATTCTTATTAAATAAAATGAATATTATTTCATTTGGTACAGCAATGAATTGATTAAGAAGCTGAATTTTTTATTACATGTTTTGTTTTAAAGATGAAAGATGGAATAAATTTCTAAACAGAAATTTCTAACATTTTTAACTTATCCTGAAATGTTTTGATTGTCATAATTTACAACAAGGCTCCAAAAAATGCATCATTTTGAAGGCAATAATTAGTTAATTGTTAGCAATACTATCTTCTCATGGCTATAAAACAATAAATTTCTTCAAGAGCTAAGTGAACAGTGCAAAAACCATCATAACGGGATCGATAATAAGATCACCTCAACTACTTTTTTTTAAAAATAATTTATATATTTTTTTATCACCGAAACTTATGAGAAGCTAAGAAATTATTTATTCTTTTAATTTAAATCTGTTTCATTATTATAATATTGTTCTTTGTATATTGGCAAAATTTTAAGTACGAGCTTTTATTTGTTAATTTCCACTCAAGAAAAAAAATGTGTATGTGAATAGAAGGAAAAGTTCCACACATGAAGCTTTCTGCATCTTTTAACCTTTTGTGCTATGGTTTTGTACTTGCTTTTAATGTACTTTGACTTTAGTATATATTTAATCTCAACGTAAATAGATATTCTAAATCGTGCAGTGCCGATGAATTGCACCATTGATGCAATCACTGTATTGAAATGTGTTCTTTCTTTTTCTTCTAATCGTCATATTTTACTTAAAATTCAGAAAATCTATTCTTTTCTAATTAGTGATTAATGGTTCTTTATTCGTTTCTAGTATTAACTTAACTCAGTAAAATCCTTAATTTTTGTTTATAGCCCCAAATTATTTTTCCTTCTTATTTTGGTTTATCCTTTAAACAAAAATACGGTTTTTAATTACCTATTGTTTCCTTTTATGCAAGGTTGTGCATATTTGAAATTTAACTAAATAGATAATAAGACAAAAAATCTGATTTTGATGTTGCCACACGACAAAAAAAAATAATTCTCGTGAAACACTGCGTATTTTTTTCTTTCTTTCTGTCTTTACATTTATTTAAAGAGTATAAATTTTTAATGGAAGACTGATTAGAAGCATCATGAAAAATTTATTGTATTGACTCCAGAAAAGATTTAATCTGAAAGATTCGATAGCTCTCAATATTCTGATTTTTCCATAAATTCAGTTTATGAATACAATTATGATTGAAGCAAAAACTGGAATTGTCATGTAAAGATTCAAGAAATATTTCAAAAATACTTCAATGGTTGTTGGGTTTTCTTAAAATCCTTACATTTCTGTTGCTTTCTCTATTATATCATTCTTTCTTAACAATTAAGGAAAATACAATTCTTGAATCTCAGTTTATAATGGGATGCCTTAAGCCAAGAAAATATATTTCTCGATGCATTTTTAAATGATTAGTTCACGCAGGAGATCTAAAGTTAATATATATATATAAATTTTCCTAATAATTAACGCCATGCTAAAATAATGAACAATATAATTTTTTCGTCTAAATATCTTAGTTACCTAACAGTTAAAATTCATATATGAAATATTCAGTTAGTTAATAAGTACTATTTTTTTTAAATATTTCTTTGAAAATTTGTAATTTCATCACGTGCAAATACATATTATTTTATTAAAACTTAGTGGGGCAAATGAACTATTTGCCATATAATTTTTTTTAATTTTCTGTCTAAAACTTTGCAACCAAATTTTTTTTATTAAAATTGATCCAACATTTTACTTAATGGATATTTGAGTGATTATATTACTTAAAAAAGGCACTTACTGATATTAATGTCATATCATTTAGGACGACGTAGTTTTTTTCCATTTATGTTATTGTTGTTAATAATTCAACTTTCCGAGGACACTCGTGTTGATTAAGCGTCTCTGGTTTTTCAGTAGGGTTGTAATTCCGACTTAACTACTTTATGCGTCACATACGCTTGCACAACCCCTTTTTACATTGGGGTACATTCACACACGCCACAGATAGAAAACAAAAGAACAACCATGTCCGAATAGGGGCGTCCATATCATGGGGAGAACGCTTAACACCAAAGCCAAGAAGCCCGGCCTTTTTCATTTATGATTTTAAAAAATGAAATTTTGAACAACTGATCCTTGCATTTTTTTTTAAATCATTGAATTCTTTTAAAGTAAATAACATAAAAATTGCAATTTCTCTAAGACTTACCGAAACTGGGAAAACATTTTATTACTATTGTAGGTATGTACATTAGGATGGAACGATAAAATCAAATTTTTGATTTTTAATTTGTAATAACGCGGAAGAGCTGCATTTTGATGCTGATAAAATAAATTAAAAATATGGAAAATATTAGAGTACATCTTGAGATGCCATTAGGACGTTAAAATGTCATAAAATTAAAAGTTGTTGATATATTTTTAAGATTTTTTAAAGAAGTAATCATATTTTGATTTTTAATTGGTAATAGCGCCTAAAATTTGCTTTTTAGTTCAAAGAAGATAAATTAAAAATATATAAAATATTAGAATACTTCTTGAGGTGTCAAAAGGACGTTAACCTTTCATAAAAATATACTTTTTGTGACTCTTTTATAGATTTCAGTTTTGATTATGAATTTTTTAAATAGACTTTATAATATGAATAGAAATATAAAAACAGTTATAATTATATCGTTTACATGGCATTCAGAATACTGAGTCATCACTGGGGACTGATGCTATTCATGAGAGGCGAAGATTTGTCTGCTAATGGTGACAAGTGTCATATCTGGAGTTAAGTCAGCATTTTGCCGTATTCAATTGAGTTAAAATTTCCACACCGGGTATTGTGTAAATGATTAAGGTAACAGATTTTTCAGTTTGTGTTCTTTGTTTTCAGTGAAAATTGCTCAATATAAATTAGTGAAAACCAGACAAATATCTTTAGTCCTACTTTTGGAGGAAATTTAGTGATTTTATTGAAGTTGAATTGCTTCATACTAATTTCTTGTGAAATGCTACTGTTTTACTAAACATAACCTCAAAATTGCTTGAGTGAAAGGCCCTTCAGTAAGAGAACTACCTAACACTTCCGTTCACAAAAGAGAGTAAATATGGTATAGAGTTTCTGTCTCCATTGACTATGACAAAAGAATTCTTCAAGCGATAAAATCTTATCATGTTACAAACAGGAATTTATTAAAGTCTAAGCGCTAAAATGAGTTTGTTCCCATACTCCCAAAATTTAGAGAAAAAACACTAAAGATTTAACTGATATTGTTGCCTGTAAGTGTGTATATCTTAATACTTATATAAACGAAAGAAAAAACTAGTGATACAACAAGAGTTTCTAAAAGATCAAGGCTTTAATAGGAAAATGATTATAGGCAATATTGATAAAGTTACCCTATGACCTTTGAGGGAGAAAAAAGCAAGAAAAAGTAAAGAACTTAAAATAGAGCTTGAATTTAAGCATAAATGGATAAAAAAAACTAATGTGACAGAAATAGTTAAAGGCGGCTCTGAATTTCAACCGTGTTCTTTATCAAAACAGGCAAACCAAACAGATCCTTCAAATATATCCAAAAACTCCGATTGATTACATTATGAAAGTGTATATGCTAATAAGGTTTAATTTAAAATTATCATCTTCATGTACATAGGGCCCAAATATCTGTTTAATCCAATAACCCTTTACTTCATATTCAAGCAATCTCTCTGACGATATCAAGAACCTTATGTACCTGATTATTCCGAGAAATGGGTACATTGCTGCTTCAGAAAATATCATTTTCACCATGCCAAGTGATGAAAATTATTTTAAAAGGAAACTAAGCGAACGACATTTTTTTTTAATTAGAAACAGAAAGTAGGGACAGAGTCAGGAAGTTTAAGGTTCCAAGTATAAACTTCGATGGAAAATATTATTTCGACATGATCTAACGTATTTACATCGCCTCCTTGTTAAAACACGTTTCCAGTGATTATTTCAGAAGCTTTACACTGTAGGTAGCTAAAGCTGAGATAAATAGTATAGTGGACCGGGTTATTGACTATCCTAGGCTGTCTTGTCACATGCTAGAAATACAAAGAACTTCGAAATTAGGGGCCAAACTGGATCAAAATGTCTGTGGCTCAATCGCAAGAGAAGGATACAAAAGGAAAAATCGCCTCCGGCGTGAATGTTCAAAATTTCATACAAAAACAGTTTAATGTGTCAATGAAGTAGAAGCAAACAATTTTCAGTTGTAATATTTATAATCATTAAGGATACAAAACTAAAAAACACCAAATTTAGCATTAAAACATATTTTATTTTATTGTAATTAGCAATCAATACTTTTTTATTTTACATTTATAATATGTTTATATGCATTTAAAATCTTCTTTTTTAACATGATAGTTCCAAAAATTCGTATAAAATATTTTATCAAAGTTAATAATTTTTCCATTTTTTTACAAACTTTTAGCTAGTTACGATAGTTTAAAAATGTTGTAATGCAACTAACTTTTAAAAACTCTATTTGAACCTAGAAAATATATTTTTACACTATTACCAATCTAAAATCGAAATATATATTTTCATTTTTTACAAACATTAAGCTTTTTGTGGCATTTTAAGATGTTCTTGTATTCGAACCAAATATTTTCCAAAATATTTTATTAACCAAAAACGCAACTTTCCCCCATTATTAAAAAATTAAAATTTAAAATAAAATTTTTAAGTTTCATTCCACGCTTTTTCATTCCACCTTAAAGAACATTTTCATTTATATTCCCTTTATTTAATTTTAAGGAATAGTAACAGAATTTTCGGTCATTGAATGGTAAAAGACATGAGATGAAATTAAAATGAAGAAAAAAAATCTATTTTCTTTTCCAAATGTTATATAACATTAATCTTTTATCATGGCCAACGCTTTTTCATATTGTATTCAAAATTTTATAAAAATCCTCATTCTGGATATTAAACCTCTTCATCAATTTTATCTACATAAATTCCTTCATTCTTTTTTATTATAGAGTTTGAAAACCCAGACAGGCAGTCTCTCTCTGAAAAGAATTCATTCAAAAATTAGTGACTGAGTAAAACCCTCGTTTAAAATGCATGTACCTAATCTTTTGAGATCAAAGGGATTTTGATTAATCAATTTACCAAACATAAAGTCAAAATTGTGATTTTAAAACTTAAGAAAGTCTCAAGAGATGTGATATTTCAAAATCACGAACTGTTTGATGATTACACAACATTTTCAACTCTTCGTATACCAATAATTTAAATTGAATGTCGTATTTAATCACATTTTCATATACAAGTCGAGGAAGTTAGACAAAATTATTCATGAATGATTGAATCATAAAGTTATTGCACTTTTATAGAATGTTGCAATACAAACTTTCTTAATATTTTACTTTAAACGGATTCTATATATTTTTTTCTTTAATTCACAACCAACAAAGGAATAATCATTAGTTTGTATAAGTGAGAGTTTGCATAAGTAAATAATAAGTAAATAATCATTAGTTTGTATAAGTAAATAACAATTGTACTGACCTCCTTGGTAGAAATCTATACATAGTATAAAATGAAGTCTCCTGAATGCTTCTGTACGTTGGAATCATAAAAACTAGTGAAATAGGTAACGGATATTGGAGATATATATACCATTTTCTAAAGCATTGATTTTGGAAGTTTTTAGTACATTAAAATCCTATCGAAATAAAAAAAGAGCTTTATCATTGCGAATTTTACTTATTCGTGCATGCACGAAAACCTCAAACGGTGCAGGTGCAAATAGCAAAAGCTATGCTATGCATATGCATTACATTTCTTTGTTTACGTTTAGTTTTAAACGGTAATTCAAATCTCATTATGCCGAAAAGAAGGAAATCTAACATCGAAATAACCACTTGTGTTTTGTCTAAGGACGTATCATATTTTTACCTTTGTAGTACTGTAAATATTTCTGAATGTATGCTATAAAAAATTTTATGGCTACCTTTGTAAAAGTCTAATTATTTCTGAATATTTACTATAAAAAATTTGTGTGGTATTTTAAACAACTTCTAAATATATATTTTATGTTTGTTGGTTGTTGCGTAATATGCCCATGTCATATCAGGTGGAGGCTAGATTTAAGTTTAAAGCTCATTTTTCTTCTTGAATGCTGTGCCACGGGTAACGCCATGATGGTGCTTCCAGTTTGGACAATATATATTTAGTATTTTAAAAAGTCTGTATAACTTCAAACTTGGGTGCTTAGGAAACTAAAAATCATCACCATGAATTGTAAAGGCTGTATAATCCCAAACCAAACAGTACAGTACACTATTCTGTTTGCTGTAGATTACAATCACGTGCAATTTCACGCCAAAAACATAAGCTTAATTAAGTGGAATAAAATTACATTTACGTCTATTGTTGTTAGCAGAAAATTTCAGATGTCGTTAGCAAAATAACCTTCCAGAAAGATAGTCAAGAATATTCCAGGAAGAACTGGAGCATTTTTTAGTAATTAGTGAAACATTTTAGTAACGTCTATAATAATTTTAACTTCTTAAAGCTTTCTTATTAGTATAAAATTAATTATCATCTTATTAATTCAAAAACAATATTAAAAAAAAACTGATATTTGAATTTCACTATTGTTGTATCCTCTTAGACTATATCGCGAACGAATATTGTTTGAAAATATTTATTTAATTGTATTTTTATATATTTCTACTTATCTAGATAAACTGCAAGCAAATGTAATGTGTTTGAGTATGAAGAATGTTTCAATATAAAGTATATATCTTTTCAATTTTGTCCAAAATATTTTTATTACTCTTATCTTTTGCTTTATATCATAATAGCCGACTTTAGCAACAAGCTGTCTTACCAGTCTTAATGCTTATTAAAATTTCCAATTAAACATTTTATGTAACTTATCCTTTTATATATTTTTCATCAAAATATCTTTTTCAAATTTTAATAGTCATATAATTCACTTCTACTGTTTATTATAAAATCTATCAGCATCCCGGTTTAGGGTGTAAGCGGAGAACGCTAGGCCCGAACTCCGTACCTTTCGGTTAGTAGTCCAGTACCAAATCCGTTGGGCCAAAAGTGCACTTCGGCCCGAGGGATGTTGGCTGGTATATATGGATAGTATTCACCACAGAGTATCTCCCCAGTGAGTTTTGCGAACGATAACAACTTGTCGTATTTAATGTGCGTCTAAAGCTGTGAGTCGCTGATAGAGTGGCTGGTATATAAGGATAGTATTCACCACACCGGTATAGGAGTAGCGTGCCTTTCCGGTTATATGGAGATCGCGGTTCGGGCATAGTAGTTGTTCTGTATTCTTTTTGAAAGATGCGTGAATGGGCCCCCTCTGTAAAAAGAGGCTGTACACTCCAATGTGATGAGTGAGCAAGAAAAGTCGTACTCTTGGCCCTAGTTGGCGCTACTACGAAACAAAAAACTCTGATTAGGCTTAACTGCCTCAGCGAGTCATAAGAAACAACTACGACATTATAAAGGCTTTAAACTATAAAAATATCATGTAACTCTTTAAGTTTCTGTTAGATCTCATAAAACATTAAATGTAAGCGGAAATTATTTAAATTGCATAAAAACCTTTTTTACTGAAACCAATTATTTTTAAAAAAATATTATTACGGTAAACATAGTCGTTCAGCATTTGTGGCTTATGTATATTAGAGAATAATTTTGATAATTTGTGTAATATCTCAAAAAATAATTTAACAGAAATTTCTATGATTCATCATAAAAATCAGGAATTAAAATTATTAAATTGATGTGAACAACAATATTCTATTTGTTTGAGCAGATAAATTTAATTTTTAAAAAAACTATGCAATTTAAGTTTTAATTGTCCTTTCGTTCCAAGGAATCCTTTTTGGTGAAATATTCTTTTCACTTCAAATTTTAAATAAATAAATGAATGAATCTCTTTTTTGCTTTCAAATGTGGTGAATTTATGAAAGTTTATATAGAATAGGTTAGAACAATACACATTTTCAGAATCTGAGATCCACGAGTGTTGAGAAACTGATTGGGTTATATCTTTCAGACAGTCGATGATGTGGTCTAAAAACGAAGGATTTTATTATATAGTGATATTGACATTTTCATAAATAGATTGGTTTTAGTGATTGATTTAGTTGTTTGGAGTTCACATTTTTTTTTGTTTGGAATATTAGGTGAAGTATTAATTTAATTTATAGGAAATATTAGTCAGAAGAATATTTTATAAAATACGGTTCACAAGACTATATAACGTAGGCCTAAATAAAAGCTAAGCATTCACAATTTATTAGAGCATTTATGAACTCAAATTACACAAAATAAAACAATTTAGCTTATTTAAACCAATTTAACGCATTTTTTTCAATTATTAAAGGTTAACAACTGAATATAGAGTATATATATTATATCCTGTTATTTTACATAGAACTGATTTGTTTAATTAACAATACAGATTTTGTAAAAGATCATAGGTACATTTTTTGCTCTTTTTCAGATTACTTCATATTTTTAATTTATTTCATTTCATACTGCCCATGCTAAATATTATTATCGTGTGGGAACATGATGTTCTTCTGGGTTGAGGTTTCAGAGGCCTCAAAATGAGCAGGCGAGAAATTGGTGATTTATTGCTTTGAATCAGTTTTCCGTTTTTAGAGTTATTAGAAAATAATGCAAAAGTCCGACACATTTGAAGATTTATCGGTAACTAAAGGTTTAACTTGATTTCCAAATTATTCATTCCCTAAGTTCCTACGAATTTTTTGATTAATTACAGCCATTAGCCAGTTTAAACCTGTTTAAAACAATCACTGGGAAATCAGATTAAGTATGCATCGATATTTAGATAAATGACGGTTTCTTTTCCATCTTTTAATTTGTCGATTTCCAAAATTTTGATTGTCTTCTAGTTAAAATATATATATATATATATATATATATATATTTATAAATCGATAGAAACGCCTCGTAATTGTTTCAAACCGATTGAAACTGATTAATAACTTAAAGACAAATGTTGTTTTCACATGAAAACACGAAATTTCAGATTTTAAATTTCATTTTCTTTAGTTTGCATATTTTTTTTTATTTGATTACTAAACAGTTTACATTGAACTTTAGTCAATCTGATGTCAACACTCACATAATCTAATTTTTCCCTATGCACGCGTAACGTTCTCGTACAAGTTAAGTTTTATTTTTACTTTTCAAGAATTAAATTTTTAAAAAAATATGTCTAAAATATTTTTTTAAAAAAAAATTCATGAAAATTAGAAATTTAATAAATAGATTAAAACATTGATATCATTAAAAAGAAATTTTTTAAACTTCAATAAGATGTAATGATCCTTTTTTGGAATAATATATTTTGAATTTGAGTGACAGTTTTAACTAAGCATTCCAAAAATACCTCAGAGATGCACATTCCCGTATGCCAAATTTAATAGTTGTCGATCAAAACGATCTGTCATGTACCTCTCTCTCTCTCTCTCACACACACACACACGCACACACACACACACACATTGAGCTTTATAAATATAGATATCTCTACATCCATTCATTTTAAGAAGGAATTTGAAGAAACTTCATGGTCCCCCCATCTTATTTAAGCATTTGTTCAGCAGAACTAAAAGTTTTTACATTTGAGAATCGAAGGATTTAAAGCCGTGATCACATTTTAATATTTTCGAGAAAAAAAATGATTATCTCTGGTATTTTTAGAGACACTTTTAAAGCGAGATGCTGACGTTCGCAAATTTATTCTCGAGCTCTTATAAGATCACCGGAGATAAAAGATATTCGCTTTATGGCCTCGTCATGAATATTAATCCATTCTGTCTCACGGTATTTAGAAGTCATCATTTCCCTGCATTTAATCATTTCCAAATGTTTCTTAAAATGAAATAAATTCTTTCCTAATTATTAATACATGCATTATTACACGACAAATGGAGACCATAGACGAAGGTTCGAATTATTACATTATAAACGTGCTGCTAAACTCAGATGTAACTCAAAATTGAACAAAACATTAGTTAAGATGAAAGCGAAAACGTTATTTAGTGTGAGGGGCTAAATTACACAGTAGCACTTATAGACATGTCTGCCTCTTTTAGCTGTTCATGTATTGCCTGTATTTGTCTCTTTTAATACATTCTTTGTATATTTTTGTTCGAATTTATTACCTAAGTATTCTACCTGTAAATGTATGAGTTTCTTTAAAAATAATTTGCATGCATATTCCAAGTATATTCTCTTTGCATATATTTGCAGACAACATTTTATGCCTAGTATATATATATATATATATATATATATATATATATATATATATATATATATATATATATATATGTGTGTGTGTGTGTGTGTGAGTGAGAGAAAGAGAGAGAGTAATATTTTAAATAATTTCCGACTTTCATCACTTCTAAGTTGTGATTGAAAATAATGAATTTATTTTTTCATGCTTGTGTCTTATTATAATTTAATTCAAAATCACAACTTCACTGATATTCTCGCAGATATAAAACATAAATGAAATGAGAAATCTGTTATTTGTATTTGTACTATTCTATTTTGAAATTTAATTTCATTTCGTAAGTTGATACAATTGCTTTCAATCATTTTTTGATATAAATACACGATTTTGAATGTTTCAAATGCCAAATGTTCAATCTGTCCAATAGTTTATTTTTATTTTTAAAAAAGAAGAAAATTGTTTATTATTTTATTGGAAAAACTAAATCAAGTTTTCTTTTTTTGTTTGTTTCGAATATTATCTGATAATTTTTTGTATTTTTTTTTCAATTTAAAATGAACAATAATTGCAAATATAATCTAAGAATCTCATATAAACTAGTAAGTGATTCATCACAGCTAAACATTTAAAAAAAGTTGAAACATATTAAGAAATTAATTGCCTTATCTGCTATGGTAACGATAGAAAACCGTACATTATTCTTTTGTATTTGTTTTTCTTGAGATTGTTATTCTGTTTTAATCAAAATTGTGAAATATTACGTTGTATCTAATAATCGAGAAATTGTAACATAATAAAATATTTCCAGAAGCAAAATTAGAATCGTTTTGAACTTTATGTATGCTTATATTCAGGTTCTTTCCTTAAACTTTTAGCTTTCGGAAGATTTTTTTCTTTAAATTAAGAGCTTAAAATCCTTTATATTGTAAATGTTGTTTATGTATATAATTTGTACTTTATACTAATGAGAAAACCGCAGTTTAATTAAATACAAATTTCTGAATTGCTGAAGTTTTATTGAACCTCTTGAAACGTAATGTCTCCCTTGTGCTGATAAAGAATATAATATATCAGAATGTCAACATATCTAAATAATGAAAAATAAATTCTTTTTTAATCAAGTTGGAAAAATTGTGCGCTGCCAATAAATTGGAAAATCTAGTGTACGATAAAAAAGACAGGATCAGTGATTTCAAAGTGATATATTGTACAATATTTTTATCCAATACTTTTGTTTTTTAGAATGTTTGGAATTGAAATTAAAAAAGAATGGTTACTTCAAATCTTCAGAATATTGAAAAAATAAAGAAAATAAGTGTTGATTTCGTGTTAAAAAATTCTGAGAATTATTTTTTGGGGGGAGAAAAATATTAATTATTTATCTTTCTCGGCAAAACAAGTTTTGTATTCTCAACGATCTCAAAGCTTATGGGTGTTTCAAGTTATAAGATTTTTAATTTATATCATATCCACAGTACACAGTCCAGGGTATTTTTTTTAAAAAGTTGCTCCAACTTTTATTCGAAAAACTCGTAAAAAATGGAGTTTGTAAAGAATTTAAGAAGATCCTTTATAGCTATCAGAAAGTTTTGATAATAGTTTAAAATAAATATGATTTTTTTCCCTTTTCAATCTTTGTATCTTTACTTCTAGATTTTATTCAATTATGTAGAGTTATTTACATCCAGGCGTTTGAAATTAGTCTAGAAACATTTTCTAGAAATATTTTGTTTTAGTTTTCAATGCCTATTCCTTTGCTGTTGACTATTGTAATTTCGATAATCACAAACGAAGGAGCTAAAAACACAAAAAAAGTTTGATGTATGAAATTTTGAAACACGAAAAAGAATTAATTGCGGAAAAGAAAACAGATAAACTGTTTCTTTTCCGCAATTAATTCTTTTTCGCAAGAAAACAGATAAACAACATGGAAAATCTATGTATTCAGGTGGTTATTCTTCATTGGTAATTTCGGTACTTAATTAATTTATGGAATTCTGATAGGAGTTCTTGGTAAAACAGCCCGCTTTGTTAGAAAATAATCTCTTACATTTGACAAATATCACAGGTTCGGAAAAATCTATATTCAATTTCAAATAAAAAAAGAATCTATTAAAACGATTTTAAGGGACTGTTTGTTTCAAAAAATTTTCTTCTTCCGATATTAAAACAGGGGCCGATATTTTTTGTTGTTGTCAGATATATATTTGATGTATACAATTTTGTAAATAAAACATATTTTTGCACTAACTGAAACTCTAAAAATATATTATTGACTCGAAATGTCCCGAAATTATATTTTAATAGCTTATCAATATTTGCTACAAAATGATTGATTATAGTAACACTTTATTAATTCGTTGTAAGTTATTTTAGTTATTAGTTATGAAATTTGATATTGACTTTAATTAATCTTTTTGGTAGTAGAGTATTCTAAATTCTAAAGAATTCTAAAATGAACAAATTTGGAGTCTAAACTGTTAATCCATGTTTGCTTTTATAGAAAATGATGTAGACAACTTTGTTCTCATCAGAAATGTATTCTTCTTAAGACGCACCAATTTTTAGACACTAATTGTTTAAATTTTATTCGTAATCACTTCTAAGAACGATAAACTAAAAAAAATCTTCATCACCACAAAAATTTATTAATTATAAGTAGTTCATTTAATAAGCTGTATTTTTGCAGAAAAATTATAAATGCTTTTTCTTTTATAATCGAGATTTATGATAAGTTAAAAAATTTGTTTTTAATTTCATTTAAAGTCCTTTTTATTAATGTATAATAGTAGTATATTCGACGATATTTTGGAAACTGTAAAGGAAAATTATTTTGAAAATTTCTTAAAGCCCATGAACAGAAATCACAAACGTGTATAATATGTAAACAGATTGGAAAATCTCACCCAGAAAATTTTCCATATAATTTATATCTTTGTGGTAGGCAGATTTACTTTTACATTTGAATTTTATAGATTTTCAACACCTGCACATATTTTTATCTCTAGCATAAATAGAGATCCTATATTGTTTTGTGCTGTTGAATTGTAGAATTGATGCATATGCTTTATTCAGATAGATCCGATATATTTTCTTCTTGTTTTTGCATTTTGTTTAAATGCAGAAATGGTATTATTCTTAGAAATAAAATCAGAGATAAAATTTTCCCTTTATGTTTCTAATATTGACTAATGCTCAAATAATTTAAAATAATTTTCCTCTTACAACTTTGATTTATTTTTTGAACATGAGGAGAAGTTTTATTAACCCACTGATTTTTTTCTGCATTTCTTTATACATTTGAGATTTGACTACATAAAGTTAATTGACTTGGTCATAGGCGAGAGGGGATTAAGCTTATTTAAGGTCATCTGAGACGTCTAAAAGATTTCATATAACCTTGTCAACACCCAATTTTATATTAGATTATTATTGCTTCCATGTTGAAAAATATTATTGATATCACCGAATAAGAAGTCAATGTCGTTAGGAGAAAAAAAATTAAAAAATTATTGATATTATTCAATATATTTAATGGATATATAATATATAAAATAAATCTGTAAATTTATACATTTGTATGTTTGTATTTTTTTCTTCATTTTGTACTAAGATTCCAAATATAGACCCGTTGGAAATTGAATTCAAGAAATCATAAACTAAAATATTACTTTTTGACATTTTGGAAATTTCGAAACGTTAATTCAAATTTTACATCCCTACTTGCTGTGAAATGTGCTTATACACATTTAATTACATATAATAATCAAGCACCGATATATTTGCAGAATTCGTTCTAATTTATGATATCAATTATTTTATAAATCAAAATAATTTGCCACTATATGTGTACAAAGTAACCTGTATATTTATTGATGCGATTGAAAATGTTATATGATTTTCTCAAATAATATTCAAATTAACTTTATTTATTGTAAGTGCACATTTGTAAAACAATGATATACCTCTAATAATATTTAATTACGCCTGAATCTGTCATAAAATATATTTTACTGTTACAGTTTAATTTGTTCTTTTTTTATTACTCTTTCACCCATTTCTAGAATTCAATAATAATAAGTACTTATACGGGATCGTGATGTCTGGAAGTGGGATCACTCTTGATCCCAGGATTGCTGAATATTCTGAAATGCTGTCTATTTATATGCTCCAATGTTAGCAGTTTATTTTTTCATTGGAGTTCAAAAACAACATAACGAAAGTGCATCCAGTTCAAATGCTTCTTTAACCATCTACTTAAAATATAAAATGTATTTTTCAAATTTTTAGTAAAATTTCGAAACGAAACATTATTCGAAATGTTCAAAAGTAGAAGTATCCTTATATGATTAAATGTTACGAAGATATAAAATAAATATCTTTTATCTACATATAAATTATTCAAAATTAACCTCACCGTCTATAAGAAAATATGATATGCATTTTTGAAAAAAAATGTTAAATATTTGGAAATAAAATGGGAAATTTAGAAACCAAACCACTAGGATCATATCTAGTAGAAACGGACAAATAACAAGAATAAGTCAACTTATGCTATTTGGATTTCGTAAGTCAAAAATATCACTTATCAAATCCAAAGAACATATGGTAATAAAATAGAGGTTTTGATTTCTTTTTAAAAGGGCGTAATATTACTGAAGAAGAGTCATAAATCAAAATAAGTATTTGAATTTTTGCTCGGTTTTATAAGTATATTTTGAGTTTTAATTGCATATATATTACAAATGCTTACATACGTCAAGGAAAACTAAACTTATATTTTAACTTCCAGAAAATTAACCTTCATTTTTTTAATCGTTTACTAAAACAAGTATTTCAAAAATAGTTTTGGTCCAAGAAATATTCACTATTATTAGAAAGGAGATTTTCAAAAGGAAAATAATAATTCCTCTAAAATCAATGTTTGCTTTTTTAAATTTCAAAATATGAACAGTACACATAGTTAAAATAAAAATATAAATAAATAATTATTAATAAAAAAACACGAAATGTTGTTTTAATCTCTTTTTCTTTTGTTACTTTAAATTAGAAACTTTTAATTAGAGACAAAACCAATAGATTTCACTTCACAATTCAATGCTAATCTTCAGTGCTTATTTTCCAACCAGTTAAATTAAGTCAAAATATTTTTGTTATTTGTACAATATCCATTATTTGTAAGCATTTATACCATCTAAAATGAAATTTTACTCTTCTAAAATCCTTAAAACCTCAAAAATATGATTTCCATTTTTTGGTCATGATGTATATTTTTCATAAAAGGAAAGAAATTATAATTGAATTATGTTTATGATGCAGAATTATGCTTTCATTTTTTGAAAAGTAATGTGTTTGACCTTCATTTGTAACCATAAACCCTTTATTTCATTAATACAAATAATTAAGTGTTATATGAATCTGACACTTTTATAATTCATTTATAAGTCCTCAGATATTTCGTTTCATTATATTTCTAAAATGGGGGAAGACGGAGGAGGGAATCTTTTTGTAACTGACTGGAAAACCTATATATATATATATATATCGTTACTCA
>JAOUZG010019159.1:20564468-20591681 GCA_026289955.1 Argiope argentata | reverse complement strand
TATATATATATATATATATATATATATATATATATGTTTTCCAGTCAGTTAAAAATCTGCTTTTAAAAAATCGCTGAAAATTTTCCCTCTAGGTATGAAAAATCAAAATTCAGTTTTTACAAAGTAAACCTTTCTTTTTAAAAAGAAATAAAATAACTATAATCACTTTTTTCTTGCCCTAATATTCAGAAATTCAATATTTTTAGAAAGGATACTTATATATTTATTAATATCTGTAAATTACATAAATTCATTTTCTAAATTAATATTAATTTTAAATATTTATTCTAAAGTTTACGTCATAAGGATATTATCAAAAATCAATCTGGAAAAGTATCAGATATTCAAATAAATAGTTAAAATTAACATATTGAAATAATTGGGAAAAAATACTTTTTAAAGAATGAATGAATGCCTTTGCCTATTAGAAAACTAAAGTATTTTTTTTTTGTTATTTAATTTTATAACTACATTTTATAAGTTTTTCATATATTATCTAAATCTTGAAGAAAATGGAGTTTAAAACCAACAAGGACAATTATTAAAAAATATTTTGTCGCTCGAAGGATTTCTTAATCTTAATTTCCCTTTGGGCACAATTATTTTCTAAACCTGGAGTTTCTAGAACGATTTTGTTCTCTGAATGAATAAGAAAGTTGTAAAATTCAATGTAGAAATTAAAATATTATTTTATAAATATTACTGATATTATAAAAAATAAAGAATTTTCATTTGGTATGAAAAATTAAATTAATTTGAAATAATTCAATAATATGCATAATACATATACTTCAGTATTCCTTAGATAATTAAAATTTACATTTTATGTACATATTTAGAATTTATGCACGTATATAAATTTCATCATTTTATGAAATCCGTTTGATAATCTGTAGAAACAAAGAGATAAAGGTTTCTTTAAACTTCCTCGTACACACTCTAATAAATGTCAATAGTGAATAAAATTTTTAAAAAAAGATTATTATATAACCCTAAAACTTTAAAGATAAGCTTCAGTGTTAACCTATCAATTAAACCCTAAAATTCTATCTTTAGGGTTAATTGATGAAATGCAGTAATTACATTTTATAATTACCATGTTTACCTATTTGTGAATGCCCTTGAAGGAATTTTTCTCAAGTTTTACAGGTGCGACGCTTTCAGCATTAACTCTGTGTATTAAATTGTATCCATTCAGATTTCTCCATATCATAGTGTAGCGTAGTGGACCGGGCTACTGTTGAGTTGTGCCAAAAACAAACTCAGGTCTTTTTGAAATAAAAAATCTATTTATTTCCAGCTATAATACATATATATTTCGCGCAAGTACACCTTTTTGATTAATTATTGTACAAACACATAGATAATTCAGTTCAGAGTTCCACTAAGGGGAGATGCTGCGTTTCAGATAAGGGAAGAATCTCTCTTGGAGGTGAAGAGATATGACGGAGTTCTTGAAACTGCCGTAGGATTCAACCCGAGGTTCGGGTTACAATTACCCTGCTCGGATTTCCGGAAACGTAAGGTGATGAAATGGCTTCAAGATCAACTCAGAAGACAAGCTGTTTAGATAAGTGGGGATCTCCTAAAACTTGGATGAGATTTCACACTCCAGACGAGACGTACTGTGGTCTAATTGTTTTCTGATGAACTTCACGTCGGCTCAGCCTGCAGGGCGCGGCTGCCTACCTTACATCAACTTGTCTCCTGAGAATTTTATACAGAATTTCAAGCTGAATTCTAGTTCCAAACCCTAGCTCTCGCTTCGTCAGTCGGCTTCCTTTTTTTCTTTCCATCTCTTTCGTCCCCTTTTTATTTGGGTCTTATAGGCTAGTCTTCGGTGACAAATTACCAATCAGATAGTTCCCAACGTCCATTGGATCATCTGACTTAAGTTATCTTTCCAATCAGATGAGAGGCGAAAACATTGATTAGCAAAACGGTGGGTGGTCTTCTTCTTGGTTGGGTCATTCTTCTCCTGAAGAAAGAAAAGCCATCTGCCACCGGTACACATTGTGCTGGTTTAAAAGGCCGGCGTCTCTTATCTATTGACAGGGGCGCATCTGATTCCTTCTCCCGATGTTTGTTCCACTTAGTTTGACCGCTGTACTTCGTTTTGAGTACCAGATGTCTGCATTCTTTGCATTTTACAAATTTCTGCGCTATCGGTAACTATCAGCTACAAAGGGTTATTTTCCCGTTTGAACTTAGATCATTATATTCTTATCCGTCACTTATCTAAATTCGTCCCAATAGTCTTCATGTTAAATTATATTCGGAAAACCGGAAGAACTAACTATCCGTGTTTACCTATTTGTGAATGCCCTTGACAAAAATCTTTTCCATGTTTTACAGGTGTGAAGTTTTCGACATTAAATATGTGTACTAAATTTTATCTATCAATATTTCTCCGTATTATAGTCCTCATGTTAAACTATATTTAGAAAACCGGAAAGACAAACTTTCTCTGAAGTATTTTGTTAAAAAATTAACAGAAATCTGCAAATTTTCTACAAAGGTCACAAACTAAATCTCATCCGCAAAACTTACAATGCCTTTTGAATCATTGTGTTCACGTATAAAAATAATTTCGAAATCTGTTTTCGAATTGGGAACTTTAAATCATAAAGGTTCTTCAAAATCTCGAGGGGTTTTTTTTAACTACATTCTTTTTTGTATATGTTGTGGCAAGCCAGCCAGCAAACAATTTAGTATAATTCTATTTTGCTTGATTGGCATCTCCCGTTTTGTTGCTACTCTAAAACAGGTAATATAAAAAACAATTTTTTTAAAATCAATTAGCAGATTAACAAAGAGAACTTTAATTTTAGTTACATTTTATTAAATATTTACAATTAACATAAATATGTATATAAGAATGAGAGAAACACAGTATTAAGAGGCAAAAAAGCGCATTTCCTGGTCATTTTCCTATCTTCTTTCTATCTAGGTATTCGAACTCACAGAATTCAACGCCACACCGACTAAACTATCAGGCCTAACAATTACAACAACTATAAATACTTGATCAAAAATTATACTAGCATTGAAATCTCAACGTTAATTGAGGATTCAAAACCAATTGTGTCAACTCAAGATGCGTGATTCTTTACCCTAGTTCGGGTAGCGCATTACAGATTAGAAATTTCTAATTTTCTTTAAAAAGTATTATTTTTATTAGAAAAAACTTCAAGATGAATCGGAAAAATCTCTTAACTAACAATGTTTAATTTTAAATGCATCAAACAGTATGAGAATAAACAGAATCGTTCTAAATAATCAGCTGAAAACATGTTAAGCCTAGCCTCATTAGTCTAGGGGAAAAAACCAACTGAATTCGTTACTTATTTGGCCACGGGAAAAAAAAAGAGATCTTTCACGTTTTTAATTAATGAAAGTCAGTTTTTAATTAATGAATAAAAAATAATAAATTAACATTTAAAAATAATTATATTAACATCAAATGTCATCCACTACTAGTTTGAAAAAAAAGTGACTTCAACTTGAGTACATGAATAAACAGTATTTTGTTAACGACTGAAAATTTAGACAAGATATATCTATATGTAAAGAGAGCGTGAGCAAATAATGGAATGAAATTACGCATATACTATTAACGTCTTTTTATTGTGAAGAATAAATTAAGTTTTATCAACATTTTTTTCCCAAAATTAATAGTATACTTCATATATGAAAAAGTAAAAATCTCAAAATCCTCAATATGAACTTCATAGTAGTAGTTCATTTCATTGTTTAAAATTTATTTAAATTAAATGCAAGATGAAACTTACTAATAAAATTTTTCAAATGAATTCAAAATTTCAAATGGCTTTTAAAAATTTTGATATCAAGATACAAGAAATAAATGCAGATTTAAACGAGTACTTTTATTATTATATTTTAATAATTTTTTCAATATATAAGAAATATAAAAGATAATTTATTATGATTAATTATGATTATTATATAATTTTGAAATAAATAAATATAAAGTTACAATTAAAAAAGTCAAAATTATATCATATGGATATATGTAACCAATAAAATTTAAAATTTATGGAAAATATCATATACACAGATATTTTATTATAAATTTATTGTAAGATGCCACTAGTAAATTTTGATTTAATGTTTCTTTACAGACTCTGTTGGATCTTTGAGATCCATTCAAAAGTCAGTCTTAATCAATTTCTTTTCATCTTGAACAGACATGATTCTTGAATATTGTATAACCTTGAAATCTGATGTCTTGTGATAATTGATTTCATGATCCATTGAGTTGAAACAGAGGGGAAACTATCTCTAATTTATCCTTTAGAATTTACATCCCATTTTGAAAAGTGCATTTGAAGTTTCGTGCATCTAGAATTTAAGGATTAAAGACTTTACAGAACTGGAGAATTAGTCAGCGTAAATAGATGCGATAATAACTATTATTAAAATTATTCTTACATGTTTCATCCCTTGTTAATTCAGAAACGTTTAGTTAAATCCATGGAAAATTGGAAAATATCTTGCAACATTAAATTATTTTCTTTAAAACAAAATTCGCATTGGAGGAAAATCAAACTTTAAAATTCATACAAATTGTTGTTTTCCATGAGTTATTATGCTCACATATGAGTAGACAAATTCTTCGTCGAACGACGATTTGTGAAAAAACTGATGAAAGTACACAAATTTGATGCAAATAATATTAATTATTTTTTTTCTTATTCAGGTTGTAGTTTAAAATTTCATTATCTTAAAGTAACTAGTTGGATTTTTTGGAAATTTTAATTATTTCCCTTTAAACATAAGCTTATTGATAATATTGCTAAATCATATATGAAAAGGTTTTTAATACACAGAACAAATTTTTAATATTTTATTTTAAGTCCTTTTAAAAGGCTTTAAAATTCAAAATGCCTGTCTGCAAAATATTTTTTCACAATTTTACTTTACTCCACTTTTTTGGCGATTTTAAAAGTTAAATTAATGATTTATTAATGAACTTTTAATTAAACCTTAATTAAAATTTAAGGATATCTATATGAACTTTTAACACTTTTTGATTACAAAATACATATCCAAAAAAAGTTCCAGAAAGCAATTTTTATTAATCGTGAAAATAAAAGCGTTGACAATTCTTGATGAAAAGCACATAGAAAATGCAATGTTTATTTAACTTTTATAATTAAAATTAATTATTCAAGAGCATTCTGTTATATTCCTGAATCGCAATTCTTATTAGAAATATCTGCTGGAGAGAAGAAAGTACATTTTAATTAATCAAAATAACTTAATCAATTTTAGTATTAATTCAAAAGAAAATTTACTAAAAGGTTATATTTATTGTCTGCAGTCAAATTATTGTGGCACTTTTATAAAAAACTACCCTGATAAGCTGTCATATTGTGAAGTTATGAAGGTTATTAAAATCTCTCTTTAATACTACTGGGAGGAAATGGATTTAAAAGTGTACTTTCTACATAACATTTATTAATACTTCAAAAGGTGTAAAATTTAATAAAGTAAAATTCAACCTTGAACGTTTGATATAATAAAAATATATTTTGCTTAAATTTTGAGTGTTCTCTAAATTCGGATATAGAATACTAATTTTTTTTCAATTATAAAGATTTTATTCGTTATTCGTTGTTTTTAAAACAACCTTACAAGGACCTTTTACTTATTTCACAATTTAATATTAATAATTATATAGTTTTGCTACACGACAAAATTCACAAATACTTATTATTATAGACACACATAGAAAATTAGGTTAAAGAAAAGTATGGTGGAGGGCTTCCACGGTTTCCAACTGAAAACAGTCGATGTCAGCACAAGGGTTGAGCATGGCAAAAAGTCATCCTCAGGATGCATGTCTGGCATTCAACTGATTGTCTTCTGCAAAACACCATAAGGCGTCCTCTCTGGTCAAGGAAAAAAAGAGATGCAACAATTCTATTTTTAAAAAAATCAACAATTTTTTCAAACATTTCTAATTAACAAATGGAAACAAGAAATATCTAAATCAACTTTATTACATAAAAAATGCAATTTCTATTTAATTGAATAAAACGCTATGGCTAATTTAAAAGTTTATATTATTCACTTTCTTTTTAAAAATCTATAATTCTCCAAAGATGTAAAAAATCATAAAGGAAAAGACAACCTTGGACATTTAATGAAATAAAAAGAAATTTCTTTCATTTTGCGAATATTATTTAAAAGATATTCCTAGACGTAGATATTCTAGATATTAAATATTATTTAATATAATTTTTAAAACTATATGGAGGAGATTCACAATTCATTGTTTTTTATGCATTATGCTTTATGCAAGTTTTGTTTTAGACACTAGATATTCCAGATATTTTCTATTACAATTTTTAAATTTATATGGAGAAGATTAATCGTTCATTGTTTTTTATTGAATAGGCTTTATGAATGTATTGCTTTAGACTCTAGATATTCTCTATATGACAGTTTTTAAAATTATATTGAGGAGATTCTTCATTCATTGTTTTTTATGGAATATACTTTATGCATGTATTGCTTTAGACTCTAGATATTCTAGATATTCTCAATTCGCTATGACAGTTTTTAAAATTATATGGAGGAGATTCATCATTTAGTGTTTTTTAATGAATATGCTTTATTCATGCATTGCTTTTAATAATAACTTTATATTCACTTAATTTTTTTAACAATTTGATATTAAAGTGGTTCTTTTTTTAAAAAAAATTAAACAAATTTAAAAAATTTTAGTTTAAAAACGAAAATTAGAAATATATCAATTAGTTTATTATAAAATAATTGTATTTTTTTAGCTGTTAGTGAAAAATTATCACCGATTTGTTGTTACTTATGGCACTTGCCATGAGCAAACCCGGCTGATACATCAGCAGATTTTAAGTCGAAAGTAAGCCTCTCTTGTTTCAAGTAGCTCCACCTAAGGCCAAGAGTACCACTTTAGCTATACACTCACCACACATTCACCCCGTTTTACAAGCGGGGGGAGCACAGTCACGCATCTCACAGATAGCACACAGAAGAACAACCATGCCCGAACCGGGACTCGAGGAAGTCGTGGTACCTCTGTGCCAGAAAGTAGACTTCACCGATTTGTAAATTAATGCATTAAAAAGCGTCAGTTCAATAAACCTTCAAACAATATTTAAAATGTAATTCCTAATTAATCACATCAATTTAAAAGCATCGACCTCGTAAAGCTGTCAAATATGCAACTAGTCTAAAAAAATAATAAATACTTAAACGCTTAAGCCTTTTTACGTCCGAACACTTACTGATACACTGTTCTGAGAGAAAGTAGAATATTCCGTGATCCATCAAATCTCTTGAATGAGCAGTCCGAATTCTTAAGAAATTTTTAGGTTCTTTTCCAGAAACCGACACGAATTCCGGAGTAAAGCACCTTTTTAATGGCTCTGAAGTTTCCGGCTCTCAATCAAAACACGGCTGTCAGTGATAAATGGGCTGAAAAAATGTCGGACACTGCGTGAGATGAAAATGACAGCGTGTCACTTCCTCATGACACGCATGCCGCCAAGAGTAATGAGTGAAAACAAATTTGATCGCTTGGCGTAGAAGGTGTGTGTTTTGGGGACATGTTGAATCGTCAAGCAGTTGTTTTCTATCAGAACTTATAAATATAAATTGAAAATGAGAAAACAAAATTTTCAAATACAAACCATATATATATAAACATAATCTGTAGAAATAAATTGTCTACTGTGTAAAAAAACGGTATATGATATATTGGCCTCAATTGTGGCAGACATTTTCCAATAAATTTTATTTTTAATTTTCAAACATATATATACGTAGTGTTCTGTCGTCAATTAAAAAATGAGAAAAATGCATTTAAAACACAGGTTTTTTTTATTTTCTATTCTTAAGCAAGATGTATCCCAAGTATTATCATTTTCTTGTTACACAATAACAAATAATTACAATAATAGGCACTAGACCATGTTATAATGAGGGCGAATTGATTTTGTGAGCAAATTCAGAGAGTATTAATCTTTATAAGAGAGTTTTCATGAATTTATTTTTCTAAAATCCGGTATTTTAATAACTCTGAGGTTTCACTTTAGACATTTCAATTTACATAAATCAGATCGTTTGATACATGGGAAAGCCAGAGACATCATATATTAATGGTTAAATATATTATGAGTATCAATAATTTGGGAATTTATTTTATGAATATAAATTTAAATTTATAAAGATAAAAAAAGATTAAAAAAATTTATAAAAGATAAAAAATATATATTGCTTATGCATACATTAATGGCCAATATTAAGGTGGTATGTATTTCTGATATACATTAATGGTTAATACTAAGGTCGCATATATGTCTTTTACAGTAATATATTAAACGTCAATATAAAGATAGTAAGTACGTCTTTTAAATAATTCAAAACTGTTACTAATAAAACTGATAATATTCGTATAATATGTTTATGAAAAAGAGCAACACAATTTTAGCATGCTCTTTTGAATAATTGTATTAAGTAAGTTTTGAAGCAGAACATGGAATTTGATTGCCTAAGGATCTTGTATTTTTAACGGCAGTGTTGTAAATATTGAGTGAGAATTAAGCTCTCATAATGTGATAATGAGCTCTCAGTATTATTTAGAAAATTGAATGAGATGGAGAGTAGTTAGTAAACGTGAAACTTGCAGTCTTGTGGGAAAATGGTGCATTGGTTTCTTGGGGAACAAAAATTGATATTCAAATTGTGGAATTAATTAAAAATAGTATTATCACCATGACACACAGCACCGCTTCATGCCCCTGCAACTATAACCAACTGGTTAATTAACAGTGTAATGAGCAGGAAGTGGAAAATACATTGAAATACGGCCCTGTTCTATACTCTCCTGTGACTGTTGTTCGACGTCTGACATTTATTGGTTAAAATTTGGTAAGGGAATTTAATATTGAATGAAAGAAATCCGAAAGCAATGAGCTGTTTGAAAATTAAATGAGAAATGGCTTGGAATTATTAAGCTAACAATCGGAGAGAAACTGAAGACTTATGCTAATTCACATAAACAGACTTATAATTGGTTTGTGATTGCAAAATTCTGAAAAAGTATTGTAAAAATACAAAAGAAAAATTAGGACGAGAGCAGAAATAATTTTTTTAAAAAAATCACAAAAAATACAAATAAATGCTATGTACAAACAGAAAAATAATCGAAAATAAAGATATGAATTTATAGTGCTACTCTTATGAATAATATTCTTGAAATCTCAAAAAATCTTGGTTTTCTTTGGGATGACGAATCATTCTTTGAATTTTCTTCCTGGATCCTTGGGAAGAGGCAACACTACGGAACCAAGCGCGTTCTAGTTCAGATTCTGGCTTGGTCATGTGGAAGGATGAAATCAGAATACATTTTTATCGCCATGACAACCAAATAACCATAGGAACCACCCAGATCAGCCAAGAGAGACTTCATCTGCAGAGGACTGAGGTTTGAAAGGTGAGAAATGCTAATGACTTTCTCGTTAACTTATTGCTGCTGCTGGGAAAAGAATTTTCCGTCAAACAGTGCGCCCATGTCTCGCTGAGAGGTCGCTTATGCAAATCAACCAGTGTATTCCTGTCAGGGCATTTCACAGTACAACACTTTAATCCTGTAGCCAAACTTACCATTATTGGTCACGTGAAAAATGTGGGCATTTTGTTGGGAAGTCAAGATTCAACACATAAAGGGAGTTCTGATGGGTTTTGAGAAAAAAAAAACTAGAATGCTCTATCAACCCTTACCCTCAAAGTACATCAATGAATGAGAAATCAATAATTTCGATTGTGGATTAATCATTGTTTGGAAATTAATGCTGCTAGAATTCTTTGCTGTGGATATATGCCCCAATGTGTAGCAATATGCAACTGCATAACGATAAATGGATAAGATCCTTGACAATTTTGTGACGTTTCCCTGGAGTGTTGTTGACTTCCATTTTTATGGATGATATTGCGAATGAGTAAGCCTCCCAGATCTCGTATTACTGATGAATATAAGCTTTTATCAACATCAAATGTTGCATGCTTTTTTTTCCCAAAAATATGTTTTTGTATTTTATATTCTGGTCAGGTTTGAAACAATCTGGAAATAAAACCATGAACTGTGCTGAATTATTTATTATTATTCATTTCAAAATCTGGAGGGTCGAACTTTTCAGTGATTGTATCTGGTAAGGGATGATTGGCAGAGATGTGTTCTGTTATTATGTATCCTAAATCCTTGAAAAATCTGCATTCACCTTATCATTATGTGTAAAACTCTCATCATTTTGAACTTCTTCTCATTCTCTTTTTGACGAAACAAACGCATCTTTAAGTAAACACAAAAGTGTGGAGATAAATCGAATCCCAGAATGAGCAGTAAATGAGATAGTTCTTAGTCTAACGTATTAATTTTAATCAAGATTGTACTTTAAAACATCCCTGGAAAAACTGAAAAACATTTATTCGAATATCCTTCTATAATAATTATTTTCAATTAATGCTAAGTCAATAACAAACGTTTAAGCAATATTTCGGGATATATGTGAAAAAAGTTACGTGAAGGAATAAATAAAATCATATATTTAAGTTATTGTGATTCATGTAAAAAAAGTCAGGCAAAAAATTTGATAATCATTTTCAATCTTTTGGATGTAAGCTTCTTGAGGCAGTTCATAGAAAAGAAGAATGTCCGTCTGCAATCGAAAAACAGCAAGCCTTTATCGAAATGTCATGAGTTTGTTGAATAGTATTTTTCTTATTTTCTTTTTTTCCGATTTCAGACTCAAAGTTTAAATAAGAATATGAGAAAAAAATAACTGCATAGTATTTAATCAGTTAGAATGCAAAGTAAATTGTATAGCTCCAAGGCAAGTTTTTAAATGTTTATAAGCTACCCAATTATGTATTTTTGGTTAAAAATTAAGCTTAAATGTTTTACACTTTTTATAACCTTGAAAGATTTCTTTTTTTTAAGTATCCGGGAAATACAATGCTTAAAGTTGATTTCTCTATGTAATTGTTTTTAATGTAAAAAGTCAAGATAGGAAAAAAAACCATTTTAATCTTACATGCAATCAGATTATACTTTTTAAGAAATATTTTTAATTAAGTATCAAATGATTAATTATAAAGTAATTGAAAGTATAACGTTTAGAGAAAATAAACTTTATTTATTTTTTGTGTCAATCGCCAATTCATTTAATTTGATTGTTTTGATTATTGAGAAGAAGCTCAAAAAAGGAAAAAAAAATATTTGATATAATCAAATATAGAGTTAATAATATGTTTAAAAAATTATTTTGCATATTTAATTTTTAAGATTTGAGAGGATTTAGAAAATTCCACTCAATATAAAAATATTTTTTAGAGTTTCTATCCTCTAGAAATCTAAGCATTAATCAAAGAGGAGAAATAATAGTCATGATTTTTTTAAAAAAAAGATACTTTCAATTCACTTAAATAAAAAATATGTATATCATTTCAATTTCAAAACTCTTATTTTTATTACTTAAATTAATGTTATTACTATTTATTTTCCAAAATATATTTCAATTTTTACATATTTATTTCATTTATTTGTTATAGAATCATATAAATATTTTTAAAAATTGTATTCCATAGTCTTTACAGAACACAATTCGTAAATTTTGCTCCAAGTATTACTAAGTGAAAGTAATAAGGATTAGACTTTTTATATGGTCTCAAAACAAATATAAAAAATGTTATTTTAGTAACTTGATGCATAAATTATATATATATTTAAAAATTTCCATCACAGTTTCAATACGAAATTTTCTAATTTAAATAATTTTCAAATGATAATTTGCTTTTTATTTGTAAGCATATTAATCTAATAAAATTAAATTCTTCTGAAAAACCGAATCTTTTAACAAAACTTTCAATAATTTAATTACTTTAAATATAGAACTGATAGTATAGAGGATATGAAATTAATGCGAAATCTCATTCAGTAGTATTCAATTCTAGCTTAAGAAAATAATCTTTGGTCGTCTAATTTTTATCTCTATTTAAATGATTTTAAACGAACACAAGCATTAAGAAATGTGTTTCATAAAAGAAAATTTTCATTTGAAATGCCTTTAAAGTTGTAAATACTTAAAATAATTTTATTATTTTGAATCAGTTCTTTGAAATATTTTTGAATTTATATCTGGCGAAAAAGATCTGCATAGATTTTCAATAATAATAAAAATACTGCATGTTGTTTTGAAAGAAAGATTTTTCAATTTAATAAATTCATCATAATATTTAAAACCCCTCAATACAGAAAATTAACTATTGTATTTCACGATAGAATATATTAAAGTAAAAAAAAAGAATTTGAATATTTTCAATTTTCGACAAAGAATTTCATTTGTTAGTGAATGATCATTCAAAGTTTTCAATGTAAAAACGTTATTGTTTATGGTTTAAATTTTCATATACATTTTTGCTTTCCTAGAAAGATAAAAGATTTTGTTATTTTTATTAACCCTAAATGACCACTTGTTGATGTTAATATCATTTCACCAATTACATAATTTGTTGATCTCATAAATCTTCATAAAAATATAAAGACTTGAATTCATATTATGGTGTCTAAATTATCAGAAAAATTAAGTTATTTGACTTATTAAATAGGATTTCAATGATAAATATAAAGTATTGAATGTATATTATTAAAGGAAATGATTAATTCTTAAGTTTTAATTACTATTCTGTTTTTATTATTATTAATAGCTCTTTTATCGTAAACATAATTGTAGAGCTATACATTCTTAATTCTATTTTAACTGTGTGTTTTTTTTAAATTGAAAGTCAAATGAAATTAACTGTCTTTCAGAGGGATAGAAAATTTATTATTTCATCATAAAAAGGAAATGTTGGAGTAAAACTAAGAATCAGCTATTTTTTTCCTTTATTAGTTATAGAAAACGTGATTTAATTAATGAGTTACCTAACCAGCGCCATCTGATAAAAAAATTAAGGATTAAATTTTAAAGGGAAACCATTGCTCCTAAGTTAGAAAATTTCCTGTATTCTTCATATTGCCTTGAAAGGAAATAACATAATTTATATTGTTTTACCTGCATTAAAAACACCCTATAAATTAGGACTTGAGTTATTTAAAATATATTTTGCGTAAATATATAATATTCGTTGAATATTTTCAAATATAAATTATTTGTAATATTTATTGAAACAATACAGTTAACTAAAACAATTAACAAAGAGAGATTTGAAAATGATTTAAAATCAAATCCTAATTAATTAATTGAAAATTACACTTTATATAAATAATTCAAATGTAATTTTATAAATGCACCCTTTATTTTAGAATAAGTTTTTTAGAAATAAAATGCTTATTCGATCACGCTTCTCAAAATTTTTTAACATGTAAAATAATATTTACTGGATTGACAATGATAATGTTATACATTTGCATTGACCTTTAAATTAAATATATATATATATATATAAGTTTTAGATAGTAGATGCTTATAAGTCTAGATTAAAATGCTTGATGCTGGATATATCAGTAAAATCCTAGTTAATACATGAAATAAAATAAGTGAATTAATGAAATTTTTAATAATGTGCTTGCGAAAATATTTTTT
The DNA here is from genome assembly GCA_026289955.1 of Argiope argentata. Lineage (NCBI taxonomy): Eukaryota > Metazoa > Arthropoda > Arachnida > Araneae > Araneidae > Argiope > Argiope argentata. The sequence continues at coordinate 20,578,032 of JAOUZG010019159.1, read as the reverse complement.
AAAATTCCCTCCTTGATCTTAAGACTCAGGCTAAAATCTTAAATCAATAATGACAGATCGAATAGAATTGGATGATCAATACTCTTGACTTGAAGAAAATAAAAGTTGCTCATTTTTGGAAAAACGAAATGAAAAAACGGGTTTTAGATATTTTTATAAATTTAAAATACATTCAGGTGAGGGAGCTCTCACAGTATTTCTCAGCCATTACATGATCCGATTTATTAACGATATTATTCCCAAAGGTGATGTAAGCCTACAATGCTAAATTCTAGTAAAGAGAGAAACATACTCTGAATGCTGTGTCTGAATGTACAACAATGGTCGTGTTTTTTAATGATCACTTATTCTATGTTCGTGTTCATCTTTATGAGGAAGTAGTTAAAACCAAAAATGCTATAAACTTCTAAGACGTAAGAATAAATGTAACAGTATTTGGATTACTTAAATTTTTATCAATTTTTATCAAATTTTTTTATGTTCTTTGCTGTTTTTATTTATTATTTTTTCCTTCTTCAAAATTCATTTTATTTTCATTGAGTTTATTTCAGCCTGTGGTCACATTTGTTTTAAATTATATTGCATTTGATTAAGATAGCATTGGATATTTTTCGTACACTTTTAAATCGTTTCTGCCGTTGTCTCACTATGCTTATGTTTATTTATATGTTTCAATTTTTAATAAACATTAATTAATATTGAAATATCAAACTAAGTGAAAGGTAAAGAAAAAGTTTTAAATAATCTAAGACCTAGTTTTTAATTAATATTAAATATAAATCAGAGGCAAATTTTTATTATATAAAGGCAGTCTTCTTTAAATGAAACCGATCTCTCTCTCTCTCTCTCTCTCTCTCTCTCTCTCTCTCTCTCTCTCTATATATATATATATATATATATATATATATATATATATATATATATTTATATAGATAGATAGATAGATAGATAGATAGATAGATAGATATATAAGTTACAAAAGTGACAATACATACTGAAGTGACAAAAGTCATGGGAAAGCAATACGCAAATATACAGATGGCAGTAGTATCGCAGCGAAAAAGTATAAATGCGCAGTTCGTTTTCCAGAACTTTCATTTGTTTTCAAGTTATTCATGTGAACAGGTTTTTCGGGATTTATGGCGGCACGACGAGAATTAACAGACTTTGGACGCGGAATGTTAGTTGGAGCTAGACGAACATCATCGAAAGGTCCGTTCGTGCCTTAACTCCTGCACCATCCACTTTTGCACAATTATGGACGTCTATACAGACAGCATGACTCAATATTCCTGCAGAGGACTTCCAACGACTTGTGAACTCCATGACACGTCGAGTTGTTGCACTTCGGCGGACAAAAGGAGGACCGACACGATATTAACAGTCATCCCATCACTTTAGACATATAAATATATATATATATATATATATATATATATATGAGAATAACAACCTTAAAAAAATACCATAGATCTTATAAATACCATATTGAATATCTAACCGTGTGGAGTCTCGGTGAATACCAAACAGGTAGAAATTACATTTTTATTCGTCCGTAATGTTTCAAATTTTATTATTAAATATAGTTTTCATTAGTTAATAAGTCACTGCCATTTAAATTATTTGTTTTGTTACCAGTAAATTATCCTTTAAGAGTTTTTAAGATATATCTCTAATGCTTAGAACCTAGATGTCTTCTCTGTAATTTCCCTTATTGTTAATTCCAAATGTTGCCGATAATTCAGTTCATATTTTAGCTAGATGGATTCTAACTAGCAAAATAAGGATGGGAAACTTAAATTACCTTTTATTGCAATGATATCTCCAAAAGAAATCAGCTAAACGCATCGTGACAAAAGGATTAATGTGTTTTCAGTTGTCAGCTGAATTAGAAGCAACAATACAAATAGAAAATAAAAAAAGTTCCGCTTCAAAATTTTTTCCGTAATTGACAGCAAACAGGCGAATGCGTTTGCATGTCAAGATGATATAGAAAGATGATATGAGAAACATCTAAAGAGATGATTAACTATTATTTTAAAGAAATGCATTACTTGGGAAATATTGTTAATATCATTTAAAAATACACAATAGGTATTTTTAGGTTGAATCACTATAAACTATCTCAATATTAAGGTTAGTTAATTAGGTTGAGTTAGGTTACCTAGTTAGTTAGTTAGAGTTAGTTATTGGGCAACTGACTGTCTTTAAACTTTTATAGTTTGATGATTTTATTATATTCTTTAATTTAGCCATACTTTTTAGAAACTGATATTCTAAAAATTTCCAAAAAAATCAAATTCCCGTTGAAGTATTTTCGATAAATTGATATATAAAATTACTAAATTATTTCAATCATTTCTTTTGAGAAATGAGAAAACATAGGTGATCGCTATTGTTCTTTAAAATTATTGGCTTATTTCATGTATTCTTTTATAAATCCATAATACAGAAATAATTAGACAAATAGGCTTTCCAATTGCATTATTCTCAAATCGCAATGTACCGATTCACTTTTGATTTTATTTCTTCAAGTTGAAAAGATTATATATCTTGCGTAGGAGTTTTTACACAGCTGAATTTTGCTTACCAGAAATCGATATAGAATTCAATTGCCCTCCTAGAAATAGCCAATTGAACCGAAATGAAAACATTCCTCAGGAAACTATAATGCCGGATATTTATTTGCTTTACAACTGAGATCTAGACTGAATCGATATAGATCAAAACGAGACCTAGTAATCAGTTTCATAGTTCGAAAAAAGTCTTGTAGTGTTTTCTGTCCCAGTTCAATTGCTCTAAGTCCAAAGTTATTAGACATTGTAGCCAATAACATAAATCAATTTACTGATAAAGAAAAACATGTCGAGAATGTTGTTTGTTCTGCTTTTTACTTTCCATGGTTGTGTTTTTCACAAAAAGTACTCCGAAATTAGATTTTGATTTGTTTGGCAGGAAAGCAAAAGTTGAAAACAATAAAAAATTTAGGTCTGGAGAAAAAAATATTTTATTTTATTACTTTTTGTATAAAAAATAGTAAAAAATTGTTAAAACGCAGTTTTATAACTGTTCTACATATAAAAAATAGTAAGGAATTATATTATTCATATCCATAGTATTATTTACAAAAATATATTTATTTTTTTTAAACTTAAGAATAGCATTTAATTAAACATTAGAGGTACATAATTCGATCAGCTGCCATTCTTTTCAAACTGTTTCAATAAACAACATCAACAAATTTAAGATCTACTGAAAATATTTTATTTTTTTCTTTTATATTTTATTACAGTAAATAATTAACAACTGTTTGTGGAAGAATGTTAACTGTGAATTCATAGTTTTCCTCTTTTGTTGCTTCTTTCTGTTCTAATGACAAAAATACTCTCTGCTTTTTATCCTTTCAGTTTTAGTATAAAAAGAAAATTGTAAAAATAAAATAGAATTGTTTTAAAACCTTAAGTGTTTTATCGTTTTAGTTAACAAATTTTCGTAAAAACTTTTCTTAATCAATGGTTTGCACGGATTTTCAAACGCGTTTTCTGTTTAAAGAACGAGAAACGATGCAGAGAAGCAAACCTAAACTACAATCCCATTTACAAAATAATATAAAACTAGCATTGATACTTTTACTGTTTATTAACTTTCAAACAAATATTTTTAAAAAATTAATCGCATTTCTCGTTCTAGGAATGTGATTATTTTTTACACAATTTGTAGAAAAATATTTCTTTTTATGATACTTTTAAAAGATGATTGATATTAATTATATACTATAATCTTTTTTTTTCAATCAGAATAAAAATATTAGGTTAAGGCCATATTTACTGCTTGATACACAGTACTTGTTTTCTTTATTAATAAAATAACCCGTACAACACAAATTCATTTGAAGAACTAATGATTTCAACATTATGAATCATGACGCCATAACTCGGTTTTCTTATGTTGCCTTTTAATTCAATTTCCAAAGATAAAACGTTTCTTATGTCTTGAAATAAATCATACATTTTTTTGAAGAAATGTAGAAATTTTTTGAAGATTTTGAATTTTTTTGAATGTTTTGAAGATTTTGAAATTATTTGAATATGTAGTATGAATAGAATATTAATTATATAATCATTGCATAAAAATTTCTAATAATGAAAATCATCATGATTTGTCTTGAAATGAACCTTACATTTTTTTGATTTTCTGAAGTATTTAATTCTCTTTTGGGTTTACAATCCAAGAGAAATCATGATCATTTTCGTTAATAGATATTTTTATGTAATGATTATATAATTAATATTCTACTTACTGAGATAATTCTTTTAACAAATTGATCACCGAATTAAATTAATGAATTGAACCCAAATATACAATTATATTAATATACTTGGCTTCATGAAAAATTATGAACATGTTTATTTACTGGAAAAAAATCTTTACAAATATAGATAAAACCAAAATGCACTAAATTATTTATATTAATTAATGTTCTCTACTGCTCAGGGTTTAAAACATAAAGGTGGTGTGATACCTTGTAACAAATTCTTCTAATTTTCTGTTACCTTTGCATTACTTACTCTAAATAGTGTCATATAAGAAGTATTTTAATGAATAATCTAACCCCTAATATGATTGCAAAATAAATTATAGGAAAAATTTAAATAAATTTATATTCGAAACGCATTTTACAGTTTTAAAATGCATTATTTAGGTGAGAATAATTATCAGTTTTAAAATTACATTTCGAAATATGAATTTTATTTTTTTAATCAGATCAAAACACATTTTATTATCTGTGTAACTATTTTAAGAATCTGTTAAAATAAATAAAAAAAGATAGAAAATGTTTATTTTGCACCTATTTTAAGACGAAAAGTTTTTAATTTTGATCATGACATAAACTTACTTGTTTAAACCTGGATTTAAAAAAATATATCAATGTCGTTATTATTTAATCTTTTCACTTTGATGTCCAAGGCAAATGTTTAAAATGTTCAAGGCAAGTCAATACAAATGTCAGCTTTAAAATAAATGTAAAAGCATTCTGTCGTTAATTCTTTACGACAGAATGCTTTGTGAAAGTATATTAGATCATAAATTTCTTGTTTAAAAAAATGCATTTTTACAGCTTCTGTGATTCAACGTTCGAAGTTGGAAAGCTTATTAAAATTTATTTGCTCAGATTAAATTACTTTATTACTTTCCTTAAAACAACGTTATAACTTCGATATCATAAATTTTGCTAAACTTTATTCTTTCCGATTTTGTAAATGCTTTAAGATTCTATAACACTTTTGAAAAAAAAGTTTAAAATAAAATATTTCTCCTAAGAATTTTTTTCTTTTATAATAATTGTAGAAGACACTACGCTTCAATCCTGTATTTTTATAATAAAATTTTTAGAATATTCTGATTACAAAAAAAAAATATGGTAAAAGAACCATTGAATATAATACAGCAAACTGTTCACAAGGGAATAGTCGTGTTGTAAAATTTGTCAATTTTAATTTCAACATATAGATCAATTAAAAATAATTTCACATTCTATTATTAACAAAATAATGTCAATGAAGGCAAAAATTTGTTGGTCTGATGATTCCAAATTACTTATAATTATTAAATGCCAATTTTGGAGTTCCATAAACGACAGAGTGTTTACAATGGCAGTTGAAGATACTGATACATTCAATGTTAGGAACACAGATAATGTTTCTCATCTCCCCGAAATGTTGTAAATTACTTAGCGAGAATCAGAATACCGTATTGACATTCTTTTACAGAAGGTGATAATAATTAAAGTTATTACGATTTCAAAAGACCAAAATTTTAACACTGTTGCTCAGAATCACTTGAAATTTTAACATAACAATCATGATTTTTTGGTGAAGGAAAAATATAAAAATAGTTCCAAAATATGCAAATGTAAGCAATCTAATACCGCCTAATATTTTAAATTGAATGCATAGACAATAAAAATAAAAGATATATTTCATAACCCAGTGAAATAAATAATATTTCAAAAAAAATGTAGAAGAAGTGGTAAAAAACTGTCACAGATTTTTATTTACTTTTAGTGAAATGGTTAATATATGTATGCATGTTAATGTTTTTGCAACTTTTCAGGTTATGTAAAATACTGTTGCTACTCTTTAATACTTTTATTTTTAAATGCACTACTTTTTTGTGTGATATTCGAAAGAACATTTCAGTTTCCAGTTCCTGCCTCTTTTGGAAGCTTTCTTAATTTTTTACATGACATACTCTATTGTGTATAGTATTTGTGCGTTACTGAATACATTCAACGGAAAGACACAATAACTCTTCCTGAAGTGGCAGTTAAAATTGTGGGAAATGAACTTATTTCAGTAATAATTACGAGCGAAGCGTCAAGTCTGCTAAGGGATATTTATGTGTAATTCCTTTGCCCAGATTGAATTATTACAAACATACATTGTCAACAAATTTCTGTTTCTCCCTTTTTTGAAATTCTGAAGGATTGTAAACTTTTATTGATAGAATAGAAATATTAGAAAGAAGAATAGAATCCTTAGAAAGGTTCAGAACAAAAGACAACATTCGTCAAAATAGCTGACTGAATATCAGACTACAGCATAATATCAGATTTGGTAACTGATTGTTACGTAATCTTCTTATTGTAACCTCAAATAAACAAATCTTCCGGGTATTTTAAAGAAATGAGCTTAGAAACCAATCTAAACATTCATGGAATATAATGGAATTTTGAGGAAAATCTAGTGCCCAGCTTTGTTCTAAAGCCGTCTAACAGGAAGACATCAATTAAAATACTACAGAAGGAAATAAGATTTGAGAATTACTTGAGATAAAATGTCTTTGTTAACTTTAAAGATATACAAGACTTTCAAGTATTTGTAGCAAATGAGCAAAGAAACCTATCTAAACATTTCTGAAAGAGATTAAGATATTTTTTGTTTGAGATATTATGATTAAGTATAAAGTATAAGTATTATTAGATATTTTATGACTAAGATATTTTTTGTTTTGTTTTGCGTTAAGATATTTTTTTGTCTGCTAGTAGCCAGCTTTGTTCTGAAGGTTTCCAGCAGGAAGAAATGCATTAAAATACTATAGCAGAACATCAGATTTGGAATTATTTGAGAGAATTTCTCTTTTTTTTCACAGATATACATACTTTTCGAGTATTTGAAGATAATCAGCAATGAAAACAAATTTAAGTTTTCAATGTAAGCTAAAAGTAAAAACTTTGACATGAGACATCGAAGGGTTTCTGGGCAGACCCATTTCTCTTGAGGGTTAGCGGAATATGCATCACCCCCAACCTTGTGAGAAAATTAGTTCAAATTAATATTTTACGTGTTCTACAGAATATAGCTCATATATTTATAATATATCTAAGAAGATTAATCTATAAAAATGTTCTGTTTTCAGATAAAGTTCAATGTACAGTTGTAAGAAAGGAATTTTCAAGCAATTGCATGAATTTTTCTCAGTTGATGTTTAATTCACTCGACAATTTCATCTTTGAAATCAGGCTTTTTTATTATAATCTGTTTTTTTAATTTGCTTCGCTGGTATTATCATCATTTTCCAGTGGATCTCATTTTACTAAAAAAAATATTCTTGCTACAGAAGATCATTCAATCTAATTCAGTTAATTTCACCATAAACATTTTTGTCATCGATTGATAGATTGTAGAACAATTTTACCAAGCTTTTTCATATCATTTTTTATCCGGTTTTATAATCCAAAATGCAAACTTTTTATTTCATTAATTGGTTATCTTTTTTTAACCTGGAAAATTTTAGATGTATATTGAATTTTTGAAAATACAACGGTAAATGCTGAAGACTAATAACCACAATGTCATTATAGTGACAAGGAAATTTTTATTAATGATTTTTCCAATAAAAAAAATCCTTTAGAACTTTGTATACTATATCATTAGAAGCCATTCTGCGATCCTGAAACCCATAACTGATATCAGCTTGAACAGAAAATATTTACTTATTTAAAAAAATAAAGACCTTTTCTTAAAAGAATATATCATAATTTCAATCAAAACATTTGTTATTTATTCTTATAATGCGCCAGTTTTTTTAAACGTTTCTGTAATGCTTAATTAGCATTTTTCGGCCCAAAAATAAATTTTATATCTTAAAAATGTGCTAGGTAGTGAATATTTCAATTCTGTGCAAAAGTATTGTCAAATGTAATTAAACGAATACATCTATATTATTACCAATTAGCTCTTCTTTTTGGTAAAAATATGTATTTTCAAAAACTTAATACTTTCTGTAGAGTATCTACTTAATTGTTTAAGGAATTCGGTACAGAGAATGTTTATAAACTGAAAAGAAACACTACAATTCTATTTTAATTTAATCATCTTTTCACATATGGTTTAAATTTGTTTACTTAGTATAGAGAAAATGCAGAACCTCTGTTAACCATCTATTATATCTTAGACTTAATTTGAAATTAAATAGTTGTTATTAATATTTTTTAATAATTCATGCAAATTGAAAGCTACAGAAATTTCAATAACTAATAACTAGAGAAATTTAAATATGAATAAAATATTATCTTTCCATTTGGAATAATACATTCATACTACTATAGAATACATTTTTAAAATGATGAAAATACTAATTTTATAAATGGATTATTATATGAATTATAATGGATTTTCCTATTTATATTACAGATGTTTTTGATTCAAATTTCAAGTATTTTTTTATCGAGAAAGGCGAATTATACATTACATATATTAAAATATCTATATTTCTATATATAAATTTCAGATTTCATTTACTAAGAAAGTATTAAAATAAAGAAAACGAATACATAATGACATACATAAAAATATTTATATTTCATTATATAATATTCAGACTTAATTTATTATTAAAGTGTTAAAATAAAGGAAACTGAATTGATAAGAAAATTTAAGCACTTAATTCAGAATAATATTTTTTGGAATGAAATTTATGTTTGAATTCTTGATTGAATTTGAACTTTCCAAAAACTCTATCAAAATTCCAAAACATAATAAACATTAAAACTAATCGAAAAAGCAGTTTGAATTAAGTATTAAAATCATAGCATTTCATAAAGAGTAGTCTTAATATTTTAATCCAATTTCTAGTACATTAGTGTACATTTCAAGCTATTCTATTTTTAATGTTGTTCCCATATTCATGTGGTTGAATCGTTATTTTATTTAATATGATTATTTATATGGAACGAATATGAAGGTTTCAACTGAAGATTCTGTTTTATATGCTAAACAAAAAGAAATGATAAAAACTTTACATGAAAAAGAAATCACAAACCTAAATTTTAATTAAACAAAAAATATGCATATTTTTTAAATTTTTATTTTAAGCCTTGTTACTTTTAAAGCAATTCGAGCAATTTTAAATGCTCTAAGTGTAGAAATGTCATTTTTAAAAAGAAAGGAGAGAATTTGAAGAAGATGTTGAAATTATATGATGTAATGTTGTTATTGTTTTTTATAATATATTTCTTTTGATTTAATTTTGCTTGCTACTGATTCTATTTAATTTTCTCGGACAAAAATTATAAAAGCCAATCCTGAATTTGATTAATCGTGTCAAGATCAAAATGTAAAGATCATTTTGAAACAAATACAATTTTCTATATTAAACAAATCTTCAACAACTTTTTAAATATTTGTAATAAGTATATTTATTATTTTTAGCATCAACACAGGACCACATGCTTTATTGATTTCCTTGGTTTTTTTGATGGTTTTTTTAATGTTTTTTTTTTTTTTGATTTCCTTGATTTTGAATTGGATAATCACTGGCTTGGTCGAAAATTATATTTCTGCATATAAATATTTCTCATTTCGTATAAAAGATTCTGCATTTCCCCCATTAACTGTTTATTGATTTTGTGAATTCCAAGAACCCACTTGAGATATATATCGATATGACTGGATGTTCTAAAGCTGAATTAATTAATCCAACTTTCGATTTCTCAGCATATTTCTTCTGCTACTCTATCTTGAAATCTATATTCCTGCATTACAAATTTCAAAATTGAAATTTTCAGAAACCACAGAATTCTGAGGGAATTTGAATTCGTATGAGATTAAAATTCGTTTTCTGTGCAAATATTTTTCCATATTTCAGCCATGAGGTAGGCTTTATATTATATTTATGAATTTATGAAGAACTAATTATTTGCTTCTATTATATTAGAATACATATTTTTTCTGTTCATATTTTATGACATTTTTTTCATTGAACAAAGAAATACATATTTAATTTGAAAAAAGTTTCACATTTCTAAGTAGTTTTCAACTAAATATTATTTTATGACAGGAGTATGATTAATTCACTTCGTTACGAAATTTCAATCAAGTTTCTTTTTCTTATTATTTATCAAAATAAAAAAAAACCTTTTTCATTGAAGTTTTGATAATAAATCATGATTTTGTTTTTAAATTTTATGTAATTATTTTCAAGAATTCTTTCTTATCTCTGAAAGTGTTTCTTATGGCGGAAAAACTTTTAATTTTGAAGAAAAAAATTACAAAGAAATGTTATTACCCTTTTTAATTCCTTTTATGAAATACTGATAGTAAAAATCACTAAGATAAAGATAAATTGTATGTGTTTGTATATATTCCTGTCAGATTGCATTGGTCAAATACATATCAATTTACCAAAGGGTATCAAATTTAGTAACATCTCTATAGTTCGGAAGAAGAACATGTATGACAGTGATCAATTTATAAAAAAATTTAAAGCATTTTTTAAATGTATTTTATAACAATGTATTTCATTATTGATATAAAAACCAAATCGTTTTTACTGTTGGTACTAATCTTTTATATACCTTTATACATATTATATCTTATACATCAGTTTGTCGTTGATGATGAAAATGCATTTATTTCTTCTTGTTGAGTAAATTAAAAAAAAACACAATAAATATCCATTTCTTTTAAATTTTGTTTCACTGCCAAAAAATATTGATTTTTATCCGAAAAAATGGAAAAAAAGAAAAAAAGTGAGTCCATTTTTTTTCAGTTGAAATTTTTTGAAAGATTATTATGAAGAAGATATGTGGTTCTTGAAATTGAATGGTTTAAAATGTAAAAATATTTTTCTGAAGTTAGTGATAGTTGCATAAAATATTTCATTAGCTTTTTACATTAACTATTAATCCTGAATGATCAAATGATCTCCAAAGATAGCAAGTGTGAAAGGATTACATGTACAAACTTGGCGTGATATGAAAGCATTGTCTATGAAAACATTGCATAATCCATGTATTGAGACAAATTTGCCAGATACGTATTATTAGGTCTATAAAATTGAAATTAAAAAAAAGAGAAAGGTTTTTGATTCTTTGGCGTGTAACAGTAAAAAATTGAGCTCATATCATTATATATAAATATACAAGATTCTGTATTAAAAAATATAAATTTTATGCAGAACCTATTATATTCTTCTTTAAATATAGATCTTTTGAAGTATGTCAAGTGTAGTTTAAATTTGCTTTGAATTTGCCGATTTAATATGGCTGTAAAAATAATAAATGCATATTTTTACATATTGCTACTGTTTGCAATATCAATTAAGCTTTTTTTCTATTTCGAGAAATAATAAACTCAACTAAAGAATAAAAATAGATATATTGAATTTATTTTTATTTCTTATGCCATATATTATGTCTAATTTAAATGGTGCATGAAATTTCTTTTAGAATTAGACAATATCTTATAAAATCAGTGAGAGTGATTTTCCCCATGCTGGGAAGAAAAATGCTACTACGTACTCTTATATTTTTTTAATCATAACGAAAACGTTCATTTCGAAAATAGAAAAATCTGTACTAATCCAAAAATGCAAATTAAATGTGTTATTTATTTGAAATTGTAAAAAAAAATGAAAAAAAGTGAAAAAAAGGAATTTCTCAAGAATTGTATGTAAAAACCATATAAAATCTCTGGTGTTACGAAAACTAACATAATAAAGCAATGTGATATTTGGACATAATAGAAGAAGACGTAGTTTATATTTTTGAGATATAAACCAAAATTCATTTTTAAATTAGCCTGTTTATCATGTTTGAAAATGCAAACTCCCAAAGAAAAATATATGATTTCAATTCTTACGAATGTAATAAACTTACTCGTAATATACCTCATATTTAAACAATTTCAACAATATAAAATTTTAAATTATCAGAAAATTAGGAAGTAAACTAGAGGTCATTGTATATTTATTTTATAAGGAGCTATTTAAAGTAAATTTCGACTGAAAAATATCACATAAAAACATCATTAAGAAGAAAAAAATTCAACATTTTTTCAAGCTATGAATAGAAATTAAAACTTTAGCTTATAACATTTAATTCCCATTCAAATTTTACAAGGATTTTAAATTTTCTAAAATAAGCTGGATTACTGATTTTCAATTCGAAGAGGATTTTACTAATGCACTATTCACCTTTGACGGACTGCTGGTTCACCAAAGATATTAGTTACATATAATTTCAGTTAAATCATTCAGATAACTTCACATCCATCGTTTTGTCAAATTTTCAGGTATTAGTGTCAGGCTATTTTAATTGTTTCTCGCGTTGTGTTCATTATGAACATGAATATGCTGAATGATGACCAGTTCCACAACATTATAGAGTTTTAAAAATGTTAACGTTCGGCTCATCTAAATTTTGACGCTTTATTAATCTTATAAACTACTTAGATACGTTGAAATATTATTTATTTTTAAAAGTTTCCTTCAACATCGAATATTTCTAAAATGCATTTCATTTTCTATAAAATTGATTGTTTGAATTGTTTTTTCAAAAGTGTAATTTCCCGCTACTAATAAATTATTTAAGCCATATATTCATTCGTGAACAATCCATTTAAGCATAAGCTTATTTATTTAATTTTCATGAAAAAAACTTTTAAATTAATTAAATTAAACTAATTAAAATAAAAAAATTCAAAAACAGTCCTTACCATTTATTGAAAACTCCAAACTCAACAATTTTCTCTGAAATCATTCAACGCAAATATATTTCACAAACAAACGTATGTATTTAAATATAAATGAATGCATATTTACTTCGTTACATTGCTATTTTTCAAAATCGTTAGAGAAGAAAATGCTTACTCTGCTGTTATCTCTTAAAGAAATATTTATAATTTTTCCTTTCCATTACGGAGAGTTTTCAATCTGGAGAGCTACGCGAAATAAAAAGTTAATCAATGGGTTTAATGCTTGATACTTTGCATCTTCAGAATGAAATTGGGAAAAATCGTTAAATATTAACGGCAAAAAGCATTACGAAAGTGTATTTATGTCCGATCATAAATTCCTTAAAAAAAGAAACATGAATTTTTGCGTCACCTTTTATTCTAAATTGAATGTTAAAAGAAGACTTAGAATGTTTTATCTGAGCAGATTAAAAGTTTTTATTGCTTTGCTTTAAAATATCACCACACTTATGGATAGTAAAAATAGTTAACTTTATTCTGTTCAGTTTTATAAGTACAATCAATGTGAACTTGCTTGCACTTATAAA
>JAOUZG010019159.1:20552482-20564068 GCA_026289955.1 Argiope argentata | reverse complement strand
TTTTAATTTTTGCCTATATATAATCATAAATCTTTGAGAATTATTTTTTTTATTTAATTTTATTTCAAATTAATTATTTAATTAATTTAAAGCACACATTTTTTGTTTTAATATTAGCAATTTCTCTAGCTTCAGAAAGAAATTTTCATTAGTGTAACCATATATCCATTTTATAGTAAGCAGCTATTAGGTTTGTTTTCATATATAAACTACAGTTTGGAAAGAAAAAAAAATAAAATCCTTCAATGAAAATATGGTTTTCTTAAAATGGATATTTTTCATTTGGAAATGAAATCCTATACAATGGAATATTTAATGAATAAATTTCATAACAGTTTTCACAGTAAATAAATAAATACATTTAATTTTTAAATGTCCTTTCTTCAGCTTTACTTGAAGAATGTTTACAAACACCAAATAAATATGTTAAACTAAATCAATTTTAGGATTATATTTAGAACGCACACATTTCTGAAAATGTTACTAATACCAAAACAATTCTACAAATATGGATTTTTTTCAATGGCATTCCATCGAGACATTGATATCAATAGTAAGTTTCATTGCGTGGGAGGGAAAATATTTGCTATAGAATCGTGTTCTGAGCTGAACTATATCTAACAGAAATCGATTCAGATCTTGTTTTCCGAGAATTCCCCATTGAAAAGGAATGCGATTCATCCTTCTGGAAATCAAATGCCATATATTATTTGTTTTGTAGTCGAGGCATACACACAATCAATGCGGATCAGAACGAGATTCCCTTAATGAGTTCCAATAATAACAACAAAAGACTGCGTCTTGTTCTTCCTTAAACTGTAGTTGCTCGAATTCCAAAATTAATTTTGTAGCTTAAAAAAATGAATCAATTTAAGGTTATAGGATGGTAATGGGACACGTTCTCTGTTTTATTATGTATGACATTGTTTTGTACGAAGAAATGCTGAAACAATTGAAAATTCTTTCTAGATTTTGTTTTATTTATTTCTGTGAAATGAGACTTTTTTTCTTCATAATATCGATTTTAAAAGAAGTAAAATTGTATTTTAGATTGTTTATTGTCAGATGAAATGTTATCTTTTAATGTTATAATTTATCATGATTATTCTGGATTTTACCAATTGATGTTTGAGTATTGCCACAGTCTTTAAAGTTTTATGTATAAATATTTTGCTACGATTTTACTTAACTAAAGCTTTCTGACGGTCATGAGTATTTTGTTATGATTTGACGTTTTTATTGAACTCCTTTAATCTTTTCTGGACTCTCATAAGAGAGAATCGTCAACTTGTATCGAACAACTGAGCAATCTAGCCAATATTATCTCAATAATTTAACTTTGGAAGGCCGATTTTGCTTGAAACTTTTGTAGATTTGTATTGAAATTTAGTGATTTATGTATTTTTATCATATTTTAAGAAAGGGTTAAGTGAAACATATTCATGTCCATAAATTAAGGATATCTCAGAGTCACGAGGAAATCGAACTCTAAAATACATAAATCACCCTAAAAATTAATATACACATTTTCAAAAATCATATGCAAATGGCTGGAAGCCACAAATCGACACCGAAAATACATCACAATGACAAGAGTGTATAAGGAATGTATCACTACATAAGCCGCTTTATAAGCCTTTCAGTGCAATAATTGCATAGTTAGGACCCAAGTGACGCTTTTGAATGTTTTTTTACGCTGTAGAATTATAAGCAGTCTGGAATGTAGGCGTACCCAGCTGGAAGTATCCGAGCAACTTGAAATCCTTCAGAATGTCATCTCCAGACTTTGGCAACTATTCCAAGATGAGGGTGGTGTGAGTAGACTGTCACAAAACAGGTCACCCCGAATTATAACATCAAATGAGGAACGGTATTTGAAACACGGGACACATCAGCAGATCTGTCTCGTCAGCTCTCATCAGCCACTAGTACGACAGTCTCAAAGCAGACCGTGTACAAATGCTTAGGATAGATTGGTATATATGCTCGTAAGTTTATCAGATGTGATCTACTTACTGCAACTCAATGTCGCTTGTGGTTAGCCAAGATCAGAGGGCCATGTATTGTGGGTACCCCAACAATAGGCTTGTGTGATGTTTTCCGACGTCTCTACGTTTTGATTGCATTATAATTCTCGCCGGACTTTCATATGGAGAGCTCTGGGAACCCATTACCACCAAGAAAACTCATTGAACGATACCGTCACGGTGGTGCTGGTTTGCTCGTTTGGGGAGGAAATATTCTGGGCTCTAGGACTTAACTGCATGTTCAATTGGAACCCTGACAGGCCAAATCTATCGGAATGTAATTCTGGCACAACATGTTCTTTTGTTTCTGGGCTCTCTTTTCTCCAAATTCGTGATTATAGATGACAAAACCCGTCCTCAACCTGCAAACATCGTAAGCGAATGCCTTCGTTCTGCTACATTTGAAAAAGACGTAACTTGCAGTCTTATTGTGTTGCTTGCTGCCTTTGTGATTTATGACACTTTACAAGCTTGGTGATGTTAGGTGCCTCAGTGTGAGCTCAGTAACGTATAGTGACGTAAGGTGCCTTGATGAGCTCAGTGATGTAAGCCGAGTCAGCGTCTCTTATTTTTTCAGTAGCGCTAACTAGGGCCAGGAGTACGAATTAGTTACTTCAAGCATCATATTCGGTTGCACTTCCCGCTTTTTAAAGGGATCACATGAACACTACTCACAGACATAAGAATTATGCCCGAACCGGGGCATGGACCTAAGACAGCCAGATCGCGAGTAAGACAAGCTGCCCCTATGATAGGACACCGGCGTAATCTTATTCTGATAATCGAAAAAAGAACACAAAATAATGAGGTATATAAACATATATTATATTCATATTTTAGAAGAAAACTCTTAAATTCTATACCAATTTTGAATTTTTGAAGTAAAATTCTACAATACAGCAATTGAATAGACACATTAATTTTCTTTATTCTGATTACTATGGAATCAAATTCAAACTTTCGAGGTTTGTTTGTTTGTTTGTTTTCAAATTTAACTACCAATTATATAACAAATTAAAAAATATAGACATTTATTCATTCTATTACCAATACATTCTAATCAATGTGGATATCACATTATAGAAGCAGCTACATTCCAGTCAGGTCATGAATCTTCTCCTAACAAACCTTACATACTATTTCGTAATTTGATTTTAGATTAGCTTTAGTTTTAGCTATATTGACATCCCATTGGAAAGCAACACTAGGGCTATTTTGGGACGAACCTCAACCTGTCCACACTACAACATCGGAATATTATTTCAGAGTTTAGAAAAAAAATGAGTGATGTGGTTTGCATGCGTTGGTGGTTTGATAAAAAGTATTTTTGATTAGAACTCGTTTGGTAAATGAATTAAAAATATATTGTTGCATTTTCATAAGCTCTTTTATTGACCTTACGTACCTCATTTTTTAAAGAGCGTTTCATTCTTGAATAGCAATTCACTTCTGGAGATTCTTGTATAAAGACTTTGTTTTTAAGTGACGTATCAGAATAAGTTTATAGATCAAATGTAAGAGGGTTTGTTTTTAAAAGTCTAATACATGTTATATATTGTAAAAATATTACAAAATGGCTTGTATATAAAGCATAATTATATGGTCGACACTCGTTACATATTTATAATTGACCTTTATCTCTTCTTCAAGACTTTAGAGTTAAATATTATTAAATCAAAAGCTTTGATTTTGCTACTAGGCATTTGCAAACATCACAAATAACATTCCGTGTTATCCACTGTGGATTTTTTTTTGCCAATGACATTGCTGTTTTTCTTGTAGCTCTATATTACTTACTTCTTTACAGAACTGGACCTTTTATTTACACCTCTAAATCATTGCCTTTTATCCTCTTCGATGCTCTGTAAAAGAAAGTTTGAAATTCGAATTGATTTTATGTAATCTGTTTTTTCACTCTCGGTACTTTATACCAATGTTATATACAAACAATGAAGACTTTATTTTTTTAAATGCACCATCAAATTTAAACAATTTAAATAGAATTTTCTTTCGATAAAAGAAAATATTTCATCTTCAAATTTTTAACTATTTTTTGAAAGACAATCGCCTAATTACTCCCTTATAAAAGTAGGTATCATGTTGTCTCAAATACATAATATGACACAGTGCGAAGATGTTTTTAAATTATGCAATAAAAAATAAGAAATAGAAAGCAAAAACTTCTATTCACCACTTTATTAATTGTGTTCAAAGTTAAAGAAAATAAGATTTACTTCCAGTAGAATTATATTATTGAAGACAGTCAATTTATTTAAATATCCATGAAATATTAATTTCAAAATAACCAATTAAAATGATATTTCAAATTTACACATGAATTATTACTTTTTTAAGCATAAGCAATAATTTATAATTAACTGGATAATGAATCTAAAAACACTCTCCTCCGATGAATGCCAGGTAATTTTCCAAGGATATTCAAATTTAGGAACAATAATTATTTTTATCCTTAAAATATAACCTGAAGAATATAGGAAAATCATAAATATTAATTGTTAAAAATCATATTACATAAAATAATAATGCTTTACTGTTCATACAATTTATTATTCTTTATTTTTAATAAATTGTAATTTTTGTATACATTTTTATTTATATCGCAATGAATGAGACGTGTATAGTTACAAAGCAACTGGATAACACTTCGAGTTCAAATTTAGATGTAAAGGATGCATTTTTATCACTCTATCACAAGAATAAATTTAAAAAAAAAGGGTGAAAAAACTTTGATGCAATTTTCCTCACTGTTTGAGATTTTTCCCTTTAAAGAAGACAAAAACCTTAAATGTAGTTGTGCTCGAGTTCCTTCCTCTTCTCTAAATTGTATTTTTCATGTCATTTGCATTAGAAACAGATTTTGGTAAGCAAGCACTGAGACATTCAAACCAAGTGGGAATCTTCTTTCAAAGAAACGCAACTTGTTTTCTAGTTTTTATCCTCTGAAATAGAAGGCAAGTTAAAAAAAAATATTCATTTACATAAAACAATACAATCTAATTCGATACGGGTTCTTATCTCTAGAGATGAGAAAAATGCTAATGTATTCAAGGAATACTGTTAAAAATCAAATGTAAGGAAAGAGAAGAATCAAACAAATTTCTGGTTTTCAAAACTGTAGAAAAGAAATTCTTGACATCATTTAGAAAATCACACTAGTCTGTTACAACAAAATTTTACTTTTTTTAGTTTTACTAATAGAGTGGATCCTATAAAACAAACTTTTTTATATGTAATGCATGGATATTTTTGTGTTTTTCTGAAAAATAAATTATTTATTTTTAGGTTCCTAATTTAAGTATCAATAAGCTAATTAAGCTATGAAAAATTAAATTATTTCCTTAGGCTTTTAACTTTTTACTTATGAGAAGTTTTGAACTTTATTTAAGATTTCAAATATAAATTTGCAATTTTTTATTCAAAATTATGATAAACAAAGTAAACAGAACCAAAAATAATTCGGTTATTTGTGATGAACTGGTATACTCATTTAGGTATTTTGATTTGTTTCCAAATGTTCGCCACTGGCAAATTATTTTAAGGTACACAAAGACTCATGTGTTCAAAAAACCTTAACATGGGGTATTGCTAAAATGCCATGAAGTACACTAATTACACTCGTTAAATTTATCCCTTTATAAAAGTTAAACAATTTGCCTTCTAGAGGAAATTATATTAGTGTTTAGAAAAAAAATCTTCTAACGATAAATTAGGTTGTATACAAATAACACCCCCCAAAATTGATTTTTATAGTCTTTCAATTTATCATAAATGTACTTAAAAGGTCATTTTACATAATTCAATTTGAAGGTATTTACATTCCGAAGAATTTAATTGATAAACACTAGAAAAACACTTGGAATAGAAGCTTGCAATCATGTATTAATCATTTTATTGTTGTTCTCCTGTTTTGATTTACAACGGAAGGAGGGGTGCAGTAGCATCTGAAGATATAGAAGTCTGACTTCTAGATCACATGCGTCATAAACCCATTTTATGGGGTCGACTTCATCCATTCTTCCACAGATCATAGTTTAGAACTAGAACAGAGAATGATCACCTCTGACCCAGTACCCCAGTGCTAATACTCTCAATATGGTGGACTTTGTGATAGATTTAACGTGCACCAGCCACCACACATAGGGAGAGTCTTCGGTTGACGTGTTCGAAATCGCAATCTAAGGAATGCGAATCCACTGATTAAATCAACCATGCTAACCCGGTCATGTATTAATCATATATGTTTTAGTGAAAGGAAAGATTTTTAAAAAGAATTTCAATAAATGTTACTGTTTATTTTAAAACTTGAATTTGTTGTTTGTATTGTTGTTACTTATAGCGCTTACCTTGAATAAGCTCGCTGAAGCAGTCAGCGATTTAAGCCTAATTAGAGTATCTTGTTTTGTAAAAGCGCCATCTATGGCCATAAGTACTACTTTTATTATTCACTCATTGCTTTCCTTTATAGCCCCTTTTTACGTCGTGAAGGGGGACTTTTATAACCTTACAGATTGAACACAGAAGACCAATTATGCAATTATGAATTGGAAATTCCATATCACGGGGAAGAAGTGCTATCCTTATGTCAACACGACGATACTTGAATTTTGAATAAATACTATAAATAAAATATGAGATACAGGAGTGTCCTTATTTTTTAGCTATATTATAAAAAAATATTTTTAGGAATGAGATTTAAAGAGTCTTATTTGGTTTTTAATTTTGTTTACTGACTACGGGTTAAAATCTAAGACATTATATTATGATTTCAAAAAAAAAAAATCATAGGGAAAAAAGGAATATCTAAGGGGGAAATAATAAAAACTAAATAATAATAAGGAGAATATCTAAGGGGAATACGAAAAAAAATTTTAATATCTTGAGTAACTAATAATTACTTCCGAAAATATTAATTTAGCGCTTTTTCATCGAAACCACATTAGTTTATTAATTTTCAATAACGCTGGATGTAAGTAATTAAAAAAAAGATTAATTACTGAATTCAATATTTATAAACATGCCACGAATAAATAATATGAATAATTGTAAAATGGAGATATTGACTTTTTATATTGTTACAATTCACATATAAATTTCACAGACAGAATTTATCAATGAAATTTTGTTTGTGAGGGAAAATGAAATTGGAAAATGATTGAAACAAGTTACGGCGACACTGTGCTATCTGAAAAGCTTTTATTTTTTTATTTTAATGTTTGGGATTATATTTAAATGCAGTATATGTGAAATAGAACTCTATTACTGCTTATTATAAAAATGAATTATTACTAAATTTTTTGTAAAATTTTAATATTTCTTTTTTAAAAATTGAACTTTTTTAAATACGAAAATTTTTTTGTAAATTTTACGTTGTAGGTAACTACTAATATGCTACATAAAATTTGCTATGATTTTTTTTCTGAGGCTGATATTTAATATTATATAATTTTTTTCTGATACTGATAATTAACTTTTTGTAATTTTTTGTGAAACACACTCAAAGTTTTGAAATAATTCAAAATTTATGAATCGGAACATTTTTAAAAGGCTACCATACTTCTTAGAGCTGATTGCATAACAAGTTTTACAAACGTAAATTTCAGAAAAATCACAAAAAATGTCACACTACTTTAATTAATTAAATTGATTTAGGCTTTCAAAAAAAATCAAAATTGAAACATGAAGGAAAATCAAAATAAAATATTATATATCTGTAATGTATATATAAAGAAAAATCAACGATATTTCACAATTCTTAATCATAACAAAAAATTCATACTCGCAACTAAGAATTGATTAAAGACAAGAATGAATTAAAAATACATTTAAAAATAGAAACACCTTTCCTTACTTTCCTTATTTTATACGCCTTAGTATGTCGAATAATAAAATTGTAAACAAAAAAAAACTTTAAAAGAAACCTCCAATTTAAAACTTTTATTCTGGTAGCAAAAATTGCACCTAGAGAAAGTTAAGTGACTAAGTTTATTTCAGTTTAATTACACAGTTTTACAAGTGGTAAAAAATATATAAATTTAATTTTATCGATCTCTATTTTAGCAGAATATGTGAAAAATTAAAATGGCCACATTGTTTGTTTTTCTTCTCCTTCCATCCAATTTTTCATCAATTTAATAAGAAATACAGAAACATCTGTAAAATTTTACAGGTACATTAAATTTAAAAAGACTTAATTTATCATATGCATTAATAAAATATTTTCTATTTTTTGATGATTTATTTTTATATTTTCTCGCTTGAAAATTGTATTTAAAAAAAGAAAACAAAAACATTAAAATTGACTGTATAAATTAAAGTGATAATACTCAAATAAAAAAAAAAGGTTTTAAAAAGTATGAACTCGCAAAACATTTTCATTTTTTATAACTAATTTGCCATGAAATATATTGAAAAGTGTTTTTCTTAAACAAAAAAAACTATATAGTTTGATATTTTGTAAAATAATTCAAACGGTGTCAAAAAGGTTTATTTAACAATATGTGCTGGTTGTAGCGTAGTTAAGCTGCATATAATTATTATTACTATGGGCTGACATCTACCCGATGTCGGGTTTTGGCTAAAAACGATCTAGAAACTGAATAGGCAAAGGATGTGGCACACAAAGACTTTTATTCCTCAAAAAACACGGACAAACACAAAGTTACATTGAAAGGCGTAAAGAGCAACACACGACAGGCTAAATACAGAACTCAACAGTTGACGTCAGTTCAGGTTAGTTCTGATTGGTTGGGTGAGGCGCTGCCATTCGCAACACGGGTCGTTAAGTGATTTGGTAAAATAAGAAATATTTATTTATTTACAGAATTACGTTACACATAGACAATTTACATTCAAAAGGTGGAATGATTTAAGTTATGCAAATAAGAGCATGGGTAGATTCATGTATCACATGCCATCGCTTGATCTGCACTGAGTTATCACCTCTAG
This sequence comes from Argiope argentata, assembly GCA_026289955.1. Lineage (NCBI taxonomy): Eukaryota > Metazoa > Arthropoda > Arachnida > Araneae > Araneidae > Argiope > Argiope argentata. Next base: position 20,555,075 of record JAOUZG010019159.1, on the reverse strand, counting down.
CCATCAGAGGGCGCTGTCTCTGCGGTTAGTGTTACAAGAGCGGCTACAAATATAATCTATTTTGTAGAGCGAATTTAACATGCATATTGGCCACTCACACTAAAAGAAAATGTTGTTAATGATTAATCGCATTGGCAAAGCAATCAAAAAGAATCCTTTAAGTAGTTTCAGATATTTACAACACCATGTGTGTTACACAAAAGATTTATGAATTTAAACTTGTGTATAAAAACAATCCTATGGGTTGAAAACACTCTGGGCATTTTAATGAAACAACATTCTTATCTTATCTCAAAATGCATTCTCAGAATGTTAAATACGCTCATGAAATTTAAATTCATTTCTCTTCCATGCCTTAGGGAATTAAGTAAATAAACTAGTCTTTCAAATTTCAAATTGAAAAATATTTTTTAATGGAATATAGACAAAATTTCCAAAGCAAAAAGGCAAATTTGTTCCTTCAAAACTTAATTAGATTTCGATTCCCACATGCCATCTATAATATTTGTCTCTATTAACTATGTTTATTTATTTATTTACTTTTTTTGCTTACAAGGATTTGTTTTCAACTTTCCTTAAATTGTTTGTATATTAAATTTTCAACTGAATATTTTCTTTCTTTTCTAATATAAAATTTATCGAAAATATAATTCTAATTTTAAATCTTAATATAAATAAAAGATATTGTGGCTATGAATGTATATTTCATTTCCCTCTAAAACGATTTGGTCTATTTAGCTCTAGCCTGTTACACTTATTTTTTAAGACAAAAGAAATATTAATGAAAACTTTTTACCTTTAAAAGTTTTTTAAATATTCAATTAAATAAAAAAAAGGAATTTAATTAAAATTTAGCGTAAATTTCTTTTTTTTCAATAACTTTGCATCAAATTATTTTGAAAGTATTTATTAAATATTCTCTTAAAATTCAAATTTCCAAAAATTTTAATTAGGCCAATTTCATTAATGAATAATATTTCTTTCAATTATTATTGAAAATTATTACAAAAAACATGAAATTCTGTTTTTAAAAAATATGCATTACATTTAAATAATCTTGAAAGCAATCCATTTATTCTGATAAATTTTTGATAACTGATTTATATAGTTTGTCAGATTTAAATAAGAAAACAAAATCAATTAAAAAGTGTTTTTGAGATCGGACGTGTTTATACTATACTACCTTTGTCAGGAAAAGAATAATCAATTTTCAAAATAGTAATAAACTTATCAGATTTTTTTAAAATATTTTATTCAATAATAGATTTTATTCAAATTTTAATTGCATTTTATTGGATTTAATATCTGATGTTATTTAATAAAGAAGCTCAACAGAAAGCTCAAAAGTATGTTTGCCGACATTTCTGAATAGAAAACTATTAGGATGTGTTTACAAGAAAGAAAAAAATTATTTAATAAAAAAGAATATTATAAGAAAGAAGAAATTATTTAATAAAAAAGCATTAAAATTTAGAAATGTATCAACTTCCTTTGATAATCATGATGCTTAACACATTTAAAAACGTTTATTGGATGATTGTTGCCATACCGATATACGGGGGTTCAAACAATTGAGAGCACACATTATTGGTAAATTCGACTTTCAATATAAATAACACATTACCAAGAAGTGCAAACATGTTTCCGTTTTTACACATAACAAATGGTTTAATTGATAGTAAAAATAAAGAAAAATCAATGAAAAACTTCCAAAATGAAATAATTCAGAAGCCTTTAAAATAAACTTAAGCAGATTTTTGCTTCAAAAATTGAGCAGCTAAATTTTTGTAACATCTCTCTCTCAAAAAAAATTGTCTATATTTAATTTCATGTTTTTTGGCTTTTATAAGGGTGTTCAAACTTTGTGATAGCTGTTCGACATTTTTTGGCGATATCTGAATATATTTTACCCTTGCCACTTTCCTCTCATTTTAGGACTTCTTTTAGGTTTCGTTTCTATTTTTGTGGTTTTTAATCCATATTTCGAAAGTGGCTCAAAATATTCAATGACATTGATCTCAGGATACTGTGGTGTTGTGTGTAACGGCTGCTAACATTGAAAAAGACACCACATTTCGACGTCAAGTGTTAGTGATGATTGTCCAGCTAGAAAAGAAAATCTCCAACTAAACACAAAATTTTAGCACTTTACTTTAGATTGCAGTGAAGTATAATAAAGTAAACCAAATGATTTATAGTCATCTATGAGAACTAAATTTCATACCCCGGATGAAGCCATACAGCACTACACAATGACTGAGTCACCACTATGTCTAATCGGTAGGTAGAAAATTCTTTTAGGACCAAAGTCATATTATGCTTACAAATTCGAGTTTAAATATAAATTACCTTTACTAGCACCACCACAGTACCTCGAAAACAATACCGTTGATATTTCTGTGATGTCCGTTCGAAATAGGGATTCAAAAACACAAAAATAGAGACAAAACCCTTTAAAAACAATTGTTGAAAGAAGGAAAAGCAATTGAATAAAGAAACTTTCTTTTTTTGCGAGATATTACAAAAATTTCGTTGGAGAACTCTCAGTGTGTGTGTGTGTGTGTGTGTGTGTGTGTGTGTGTGTGTGTGTGTG
>JAOUZG010019159.1:20527668-20549766 GCA_026289955.1 Argiope argentata | reverse complement strand
GCTGTGTGTGTGTGTGTGTGTGTGTGTGTGTGTGTGTGTGTGTGTGTGTAATATTTCTAGCGGGAAAACAAAATTTTGGAGCTCGAGCGATTTTGAGAAACAATAACAGCTATGATGTCATAGTGCTTCGTCATCATTTTACAAACGCATCTGCTTTCAAAGAAGTATGCAATAATAAATCAATGCTGGTAAAATCAGGACAACCTATAAAAAACTCAGCAGCTTTTCAAAGAAACATGCATAATAATAAGGCATTATTGGTAAAAGCAAAAAAAAATATTTTTTGTCCGTATATTTCGAAGAAAATAAAAATCCAAAAATATCATGTTCTCACAGGATAATAAAAATCTCCGATCATCTCTGATCCGAAAATCTCTGATCTCCGATCAACTGTATAAAGTCTAATCTTTCTGGGAAAAATAAATTTTCTATAATATACTATCGCTAAGCAGTTCATTAGATACATTTTCCAGCAAAATTTGTAAAACGATATTATTATTATTCAGAAATTACGTCGGAATTACGACTACAAGCATTATAAGTTAAAACGTTACCAATTGCTGAAATATATCACACTGTTAGAAGCGTAAAACCCCGCTTAGATTTTCAAACATTTATTTTTCCTTTACAGTATTTAGCTAATTTTCGGGAATCAAATATTTATTTTTCCAAATACCTATATAATGAATGTCTTTATCGAAGTTTTAATAAGCCAATTGTTTAAATCTAAATCACTGGAAAATCCCTCTACATTTTAATATAAGAGCATCTTAAAAAATTTAAGAGATAAAAACGAAAAATTGTGTATGTTAATAGATAAATGTAAGTAAAATATTTTTTTTCTAATTGCCGTGTAAAACGTTATAAAAAAGGATTTTTTTAAATGCATTTACCGCCTCAGAATCCAAAAAATGTTTACACAAATGCCTACCTTATTTTGTGAAACTTTTAAATAGTAATAAATCTCTAAGTTTTATATTTGTTGAAATAAACTTTACTTTCATCTTTTTGGTGGGGGAGGGGCACTTTCTTGAACAACTTACGATATAGCCAAAAATTCGTTTATCAATTGATATTTTCTCTATTATTTTACTTTAAGTTTTACAATCAATAAGTTTAAACTTTTTTATAATTCGTGAATAGATAAAAAGTCATATAATTAAAAATATGGATTTATAAGAGTCCGCTTTCTTCATTAGTTACTATTTAATAAGAGAACCTCGTTTCATATTTTAAGCCAAAAAACGAATCTTAAGATAATATAAAAGAATACGAATTACTAGCTACATGCATCCTATTTTTGGGCAGGAATAACTGCAGGAATTTAGCGTCCATTTATAAGACATGGAAACATTATGTTTAATGTTTCTTCTGCATTAATTGATGAGATTAGTCAGAGAAAATAAAAATAACTTAAATTTCAATTTTTTAATTAAGAAAATTGCATTTAAAGTGTTGAAATATGCCCGTTATTTCTTTTTTAATATATAATTACTTAAAAATATCTTAATCATACTTCTTCCAGTATTGATTACAAAAAAAAGTCCTTCAATGTAAACTTGATCGATTTCTTATAATCGTCCCAAAAAAATCCTAATACTGAACTCCTTCAGAATTTTTTAATTTCTTATTATTATAGAAAGTCTCAAAACTTTAAACTGAGCAAACATGAGAGGATTATTTCAAAATTTTTAAAAATGCAGTAATTGTATATTAATTTTAAGAATTCAGTTTCAAACTGGTTAAAATATTAGGTTTTCCAATAGAAATAAAAGTTTTTTTCTACTTTCTAGTTTATATTAATTTCTTTAAATACTTTGGTAATGTAATTTCAGAGTACAAATGATAATTCATTCTAAATAATATTAAATTTACAGTAAAATAATCATCATTCCTTGTGGTAACAACCAGAATCAAATATTTTTTCTTGCAATTTTATTATTTTCTAAATAATTTACATTTGATAATATTCGCGTGCATCGATAGCGTGCAAATTGACTCATGTCAAAAGAATGTTTTTGTAAGTTCTCCATGAAATTAGCTAGAATAAAATATGTCTCTTAATATGTAAATTAGAGAAGAAACTGTCACCTTATCATATCCTTTTAAGAATTTTTTCGATCCATTTATCACTGCCAGAGGTGTTTTGATTGAGGACCGGAAAGTTTAGCTTCCTTTAAAAGCAACTTCATTTAAGAACTAAAGTCAATATCGTGAGAAAGGAAACTAAAAATTATCTGAGAAAATGCGGCGGTTCACTTTTTAGAAAATGTTTATTTCATATATTTGATGGATTATGGAAGACCTTAACTTTCCAAGAATAATTTATTTGAAGCCACTCGCTTGTAGAAAAGTTTAAAACATTTTGTATTTGTTGCTTTTTATATGAATTACTTGTCAGACAACTTTGTTTCTATTGTAGATTCAGAAAAGATTGTGAAATGAAAAATTAATTTTGTTTATTCCCGAAAAACTAGTAATAAATCAGAATAGGATTAATGACAATTTTGTACTTTCAAAAGCTCAATTTACTGTTTTCTTATTGATCTTTATATCACATAGTAATACTTTTAGCATTTTGTATCTCCATAACTTAACTCAAAATAACTATTATCGACAGTAATAATTGGGCACCAATCTACAATTGAGAGAAACTTACATAATTTATTCCAGTTACTTCCAATAGTTATGTCAATTATATTCTTCATAAAATGGCAGTTAACCTTTCTTTGCATGAGGATAGAAATTTTCCTCATAACATTTAATAAACAAAAAACTTTACTCAAAACAGGTGTTCTCTAATTTGGTGGTTTCTGGCAACTTTTTTTTACGACTACTGTGTAATAAAGAACGTAGCTATAAAAAAATCAAATATCACAATCAATGTTATTACATCCAGTTTTAACTTGTCATTTTGCTGTTTATTGTAGTTGGGTGAAACATTGAATTTCTTGAATAATCTTTAACTAATCCGAGGTATTTTTGCTTATAAAAGTAGAAGATATTGTTTGTTTTTGTGTTTTTGTTATTTTTTGAGCAATTTATATCGAATATCCCAATTAATCTTCCCAAAACCATGTGACAGAAATTTACTTTATTATGCAGTTGTTTCACTTCTAGTGTAAGACGAAAACATTTTTTTACTATACATTGTGGTGGATTATAGATTATTAGGATCCGTGCAGGAAGCAACAGGACACATGTTTTCAGGAACATGTTTTTTAATAACCGCACTCACACATTGCACAAAGACACTGCACGACAAGATAAGACATTCAAGCGTACAGCTTAACACAACCGCGTCATCTCCTTCTACTCAGAACCCGTATGAACTATGGGATGTGTACTTAATCACGCATCGTCATCTATTATTCAAAAGAGAAGATAAGAGTAATAATGTAACTGTCACAACATTTATTTTACGTTATTTTCGAGGAGAAATTTATAAGGGACTTGCATTGACTATTGGCTAAAAATAGGAGGGTCATTCCGTTGCAAATATCCTAAATGCAAAGGTAATCTCATATAGTAAATGCGGAATTAAGTTGTGTCTAAATAAGAATACTAATTATTTTTAATTATCTTCAGGAATAAAAATTATACAAAAATATATTATGTTTTTATTTACATTGTGCTGAACTTTAACATGTAAATTTGCATAATGTTAGATGTTTTTAACATACTGTTTTTTTACTTATTTTATATTACACATTTAAAATAGAATATTTTAAAATATTTTTTTAAATATAGAACACGAATTATATCGCTCTATTTATTTAAAAAATCATATAAAAAAGTAAAGTTAAGATATCAATGCATAAATCGTACCTACTTCGTATTTTATTTGAAATTAAATTATATTACACAGTCAGAATGAAAAATAAAATTAGTCCGAATTCAAATTCAGAAATACTCTTAATAAAAATAAAAGCATAAAAATAACTAAATACCTAGAATTAATTCTAAATATGTTTCCATCTTGACATCATATCTTATTCTTTCAGATTTTGTGTTATTTTACATCATTACAAAAATATTCACTTATAAACTGAGTTCATGTTTCGAATAAAAGAAAATGAGCATTTTAAAGATAAGTTACAGCTTTGAAGGCAATGAAACAAAACTTTCTCACTGCGTTTAAACTAACTTTAGCAAGTAAATAAGAACTTTTATAATAGATTCAGATAAATTAAGCAACCTTATATTGCACTAATTAACACCAAAGCTGGAAATGTTGCTTTTATTTTATGTTTCCATTAAAAATTACTCAAATCGAGTTTATCTTGCAATATGGAACATAACTTTCTCTATGCACTTAAACAGCCGATAATAACTGCACTAAAATCTGTCAAAGCAAATATTAGCAAACTATAGAGCTTGACGTTGCAGCAATTGCTTCAACTTTGCTTCACTGTTTCTATCGTAATTTATTTCGCTCGAGTTGAGATAACTGTAAAACTAAATTGATTTAACTAATGTATGCACTTTTTTCAAACTATCACCTTTCCACGGAAGATGAAAATTAAAATAATGAATTTATTTTAACATTTCCATTATTGTTATTTTATTTACTTATTTGTTTTTATTTTTATGAGATTAATTTGTGATTTATTTTAAATTTTAGTAGTTTTACACTAGTCAGGTTAATCTTTGTACTTTAATTTTGTATACATTAAAATACAAATTTTGTATTTTAATTTTTTTGTATATTAAAATTTTGTATTTTAAACGTTTTAGTATGTTAAATTTTATTTTTGTATTTTAAAATTTTGTATTTTAATTTTTGTATATTAATTTTTTCTCATTTAAAATCACAGCCTATAAATTATCTAGTGTAACTTTGATTGCTGCGCACAGTAAAAACACAGATATATATGTTGCTGTTTTTGTTATTACTTATGGCACTTGCCATTAAACAAGCCCCGCTAATAATACATCAGTAGATTTAAGCTGAATGAGTGTCTCTTGTTTTCGAAATAACGCCAACTAGGGCCAAGAGTACGACTTAGCCACACACTCATCACATTCGCTTCCACGGCCACTTTTTACAGGGGGAGGGGCAACAGAGATATATATTCATCTTTATTGTTAATGAAGATTAAAGATAGCAATATTTCTTTAATTGTTGTTCTTGAACATAATTATATAGACTACACAATACAATATCTTCAAACCCTTTATGTTGAATTCTATATTATACATATCACTAGTAGTACCCACAGGCGTTGCCCGTGGCATAGCATCCAAGAAGAAAAATTAGCTTTAAACTTAAGTCTAACCTCCACCCGATATGATATGGGCATGTTACGCCACATCAAACAAACAAAAAACAAAAAAAAAATATGTTAAGAAATTATGAAAAAATAGCAACAAAAGAATTTTTGTAGCACACATTCAGAAATATTTAGGCTGTCACCAAGTTAAAAATATCATATGTCCGTTTACAAAACACAGGTAGTCTCGAAATCAGATTTAATTCGTTTCGGTGTAATGAGATTTGAGTCACTGTTTAAAATCAGACATAAACAAAGATATATATCACATATGTATACCACAGATCTTGTTGTTTGTATATGCACAGTTTGAGGTTTTCGCGTATGCGCAGTTAAATTAAAATTGCAATTATAAAACTTACCTTTTTATTTTGATATGATTTATGTATTGAGACTTTCCCCAATAAACTCTCAACAAAATGGTATAAATATCTCAAATTAATTATTCTTATCTTAATTATTTCTTGAGTTTTTTCCAGCATATAGACACTTTCAGGAGTACTATGCATAGATTAAAAGATGCGACGGTAAACCCTTTATAAATAAATGATTAAAAAAATGGGTCATATCAATTTAGTATTTGTAATTAACATTAAATTAAAATAAAGAAAATTATAATTAACACAGTCTTTGAATTAATAAGATTAAAGGGTAGTTATAAGTGAAAAAAATAAAATTTTGTGCATTATTAATTATGCATTATTTTACCTTTCTAGAATCATGCATTATTCTAACTTTAAAGGATTTGGAGTTACGATTACAAAAAATTAAATACAAAATTACAAATAAGGATAATAATACTCATTGCTTTATTATACTTTATTTTATTCTGGATACCACAAACTTAATAACTTCAAAATGTCTTTTAGGGCACCGGTGGTTTGAATGTAAAGTCTCAGCAATGGAGCTGGAGGGTTTCATATTCGATATACGATTCCACTGAGGAATCATTATGCAAGTGGGTCTGGTGCACGCTTAATCCGTGTGAGCCAAACGTCAGCCCACAGGTAGTACCTGGTGTTAGGAGCTCAGCTGTGATCATTTTCATCTGACCGTGGTTCAAAATTAAAAATTACATCTCAGAACAACCTAATGTTTCATTTATACGGGACTTTAATATAACTAAACTAAACGCTGAACTCTTTTCTTGTTTCATTTAAAAATTCAAGATATTTTTTTAAAAATAAAAAATAGACTATTCCAGAGATTTTAGAAAATTTTTAAGTCGAAAATAAAATTTGTTGAAATGCTCAGAAATATCTTTTAAGTAAAACATTAAATGCATGTAATATTTTTAGTTTTAGAAATATGAAGTAAACTTGTTAAAGTTAGAGGATTAAAATAAAGTGAGTACAATGTAAAGAGGAATAACGATTAAACCAGCAGTTATTTGACTAGAAGAGTTCATAAAGTTTTAAACCAATCATGAAAATTTGTCTTTCATTTTCAGCTGTTTGCGAAAAAAGATCATTCTTCTAATTAAGTTTAAAATGTGAGTATAATTACACAAATTCTAACAAAATCTGTGTAATTTATCCTTCCTAGTCGAGAAATACACAAACTCTTGCTGATGCAAAGCCATTTTAGTTACTATAAATCCTCAAAATTAATCAAACAGAATTCCTCAGTTTAATTTGATCAATCAAAATTATTTAATTGAAATTCTCAATTGAAATTAATCAAACAAAATTCCTCAATTTAAATTAATTAAATAAAATTATTCAATTGAAATTAATCAATCAAAATTCCTCAATTAAAATCCTCAATTTAAATTAATCAATTGAAATCCTCAATTTAAGTTGATTAATCTAAATTTCTCAATTGAAATCCTCAATTTAAATTAATGAATTAAAATTCCTCAATTCAAATTAATCAAAAAAAAAAAAATAATAGATCCTCAATTCTCAATAATTCTTTATCTCTTATAAATTATACTAGCAAATTATATAAGGAATAATATTGTGAGCTCTAAGCAATTTTTATCAAAGGACTTGCTATTGATAAATTTAAATATTTCAAACATGTGTTCAAATAAACCATCTATTTCTCTATAAAAAGGAGAAAATATTAATTCCTGCTGCAAAAAATTACATTTCTACGAACCAATCGATGCAGCTAAATGAGTTTTCTTATAATAATTGAATTTTTTTCTAAATCAACACCATCAGTCCCCACTGACAGACTATATGACAAATGATATGGAACAATAAGATTTTGCTAAGCGAATTCCCTCTACATTAATCTCTGTACCTTTATTTTTGGCCTATATCTCAAATGTCGACTAAGCAAATTCATCGTAAGAGCAGAAAATCCTATAGTATATATTTTTCTTCCTGCTGTTATTCGTATTTTTCCTTGCTGAAAAATAAAATGAATTAACTCATTGATCTCCAAAACTATAAAGGATGATTTTATTTTTATACCAACTTTAGGTTTTACAGTAATTTTAAATTTTAGTTTTACAATAATAATTTTTAATTTTTAGTTTTACAATAATAATAAAAATGTCGAAATTTGACTTAGCTTTTGAGAAATCCAGTGTTGTGTTCACGAAACGTCAGCCGAATAAGAAAGAGTATGTGAGAAAGTACTCAGAATTGATTTCTGGAAATCTCTCCAATTTTTCAGTGCTTTTGAAAACCACAAATGCTATTGAAAGAAACTAATCGGATTTTATAGGTTGGTCTGTAACAAACTTGTATGAATTTACATTTGGCAACTTTCATTACAATCACGATGCAATACAACTTTACAACCTTTGCATCTGCACATTTTCTGTCTGTGGCATCAATTGCAACACAGTCTTCTATTTTCCTCTGACTTTATAGTAAAGTGGATACAAACTAAATGTTTATTATTAATGTTGAAATTACTAGATCTTCCGGTAGCTGAAGTACATCTACCGAAATCTCCATTACCAAAAGGAGTTTTCAAAAGAAAATAATGTAATCTCGGGTCTAAAATTAAAGAATGACTTTTTATTTTCGGTAGTTGATGATTTTCACAATTTCTAAGTATTTGTTAAGGCAACGACAGTGTAATTTGCCAATATTCGTCACTAAAGCCTTTTCCCGCGAATTCCCATTCTCTAGTTAGCTACTAAATTATGACATAAAACAACTCCTCCCATTTTGCCGTTATATTTATCCTTTAGACGAAGGTGAGACACCAAAACTGCTTTCTTTTCTGTACTAGAATAACGGGAAACCTTGTTTACAGACTGATTCTTACCAAATGCTGAATCAAGAATTACAACAGTTATCGTTCCAACGAACAAAAATCACTTTGTTTTCCTCTTCGTATTGAAAATCTTAATAACTTCTTTCTAAATTTGTCTGATCTAGGAGAAGTGAAAATACATGCGTAACAAAAAATATATCACAATTTTCTTCGCAAGTTTTATCTACTATTTTCGTTTTTACTCTTCCCAATGTATCTTTTAACTTATTTTTTTGGTTAAGGTAAATTTTCTGACTCATTTTAAAAATTTCAAAAATTCCTTTTTTGACTACTACCGCTTTTTTATATATTAGATTTCTCTTTTGAGTGTATTTTGATTTGTCCTGCTGCATCATTTGGTAAAATATTATCCTTTTAAATGCAAATATTATAATTTCTTTCTTCTTCATTGCTAGCTTCTACATTTTCTAGTGTAAACACACACAAAAAATCAATGTCATCTTCTTCTGAATCAAGTTCATAAAACGTATTCATATCATCATCTAACATAATATACTTAATATACTTTATCTCTGGTATTTTTAATGATAAACACACACACACCATCAATCAAAAAACGAAATGGATAATCAATATTTCAAAGTTAATTGAACTACCCTATTTCCGCTGACGATGCGTCAGTTCAATACGTGTTTTCTGTCCCCCGTCGAGGTTACCAGAAACAGCTGAAGAATCAAATGTTATGGTAGACTTTAACATTGGCTAAAAATAAATAACCTCTGATACTTATGTCTCTTTTCCCTTATTTTCTCTTAAAACCCCAAGGTCAATAGTTTTGGTTGAAAAAAAACTTTAAATTGGACTATCGTTTTTAAAAATAAAATTATTGATTATGTAAGAAAAATTTCACAGCAATATTTCTCGTTTTCCCACATTCTCGTTTAAAATTGCAATTTATATAAAATTTGTTTGGTCGTTAAATTTTCATAAGCATTTATTTCGACCATTGCGCCAACGCAACATCAACGGTTAGAGGTGGTTATTTAAAATTAATTAAGAATCTGGTCTACGTCTACACAATTTTTAACTCTTCCAGCTTCTTAACTTATTTCAGTTTTATCAGTTATGAGAGGAATTTTCTGAAGATTGTCATGTATATTCTGCCTGACTATGTATGTACTATTCCAGATTTTGCTTGGTTCACTCGGAGCTCTTTACTTGAACTATTGTTTACATCTACACACCATTCAACTCTTCCAATATTTTCAACTAACTTATTGTTAGTTATTTTTCGAGTTTTAAAAACATTCACGATATATATTACCCATGAATTTCTATGTACTATTCCTGAATCTCAAATAAATATTTCTCGCTTATCCTTTATGTTAAGAAAAGTAAAATATGTGATCTCATATCTAAAATAGTATTTTATTTTTCTTCGATTCAAACTTTTTGAATAAAAGATCTGCATTCCCTTTCAGTGTCGTATTCTTGTATTGTCATTAGCCAAAAACAAATATATAACCTATATTGATATTTTCCTTTGATTTTTGCTATGCAGAAGTTGAAAGATCGCCCAGTTAGTTAGCACTTCGAATTGAGCGTTATTCTAATGGTTAGGAGGTAAAATATGTACACTCTCCCGTGTTTTAGGACAAAAAAAATATCTATACGCATTTTATACAAAAATATCTATACGCAAAGCATTATATGCGTATAGATATTTCCGCTTTCCAAAAGCAAAAAATAAAATTAATTCCCTTCTGAGATTATTTAAAGTGTGTGTCATCTTGCTCATTTATTTTTTAAAATAAGAATGCCAAAAAAAATTGTGTTTATTACGTACCTCTGTCTGTAAACTGCAAAAAATGAAATTCATGATTTAAAAAGCTTATATCTAATGATGATTTTAATAGCTTATTTGCTGAATAATTCTGGATATCATCCTTAGATTTAAATAATCTTTTCAAAATACTAAATTAGCTATATACTTAATATCCTTATTAATATAAGATTCAATCAATTAAATAAAAACAATGAGATCAATTCTGAGAAAGTGAATTAATATTTTTTTTAATATAAATAAAATGAAATTACATTACTGTAACGTAACTATTGACCTTAAAATAAACAAGAAATTGATCAAAGTGTGAAATCTTTTATTATTTATTGTCTTACCACCGAAATATAAGCTTATAATCAAGCAAAATTGTGCTGTAAAGTATACTGTTCAATGAAAAGAATGTTTGAAAGCTTCATAAAAGTTAATGCATTTAGTGATTGTTTTAAAGTCAAATTTTCATTTTATTTTAATATCTTTGAAGCATTCGAAATTTCTTAACTTGAAAGGAAATTACATAAAATGAATGATGAATCATCTTGATTAAATATTGCCAAACACCATCAAAATATTACTTAAAATAACAGATTCCAACGCATTGCTACAGAGATCCATGCTTAGATAATATGCGCTATCACTGAAGGCATGCAAAACAGGAATTACAATAGTTTCTATCTAAGTACTAAAAAGTGTTTAAATAACATACGTGATCTCCATAGGTTTGTAAGATCATGAGAAATAATCTCTCTTCTCTCTAAGTATTAAATAGTGTTTAGGTGTATAAGCGGATAGCGCTAGGCTCAAACTCCAAATCTTAAGGTTAGTAGCCGAGTAACATATCCGTTGGGCCAAAAGTGCACTTCAGTCCGAGGGATGTTATATGGCTTATATGTAGAGCAATCACCACAAGTGTTTTAATAACATAGGGGATCACCATAAATTTTTAAGATCATAAGAGTTACATTTTTTCTCTTTAAGTATTGAAAATTGTTTAGATAACATGTGCAGGGAATATAAACCTGTCAGATCATGAGAATTATCACTTTTCTCTCGAAGTATTAAAAATAATTTTGATAGCTTGTGCAGGGGCCGTTGGTTTGTAAGATCATAATAATTACCCTCTTTTTTCTCGAACGATTGGATATTATTTAGATAACATGAGAAATTACCTCAGGCCTGTAATGTCATTAGAATTACCCTCTTTTCTTCCGAACTGTTCGATTTTTTCCCAATAGCATGCGTAATTGTTGTCCTGTAAAGTCGTAGGAATTGCCTTGTATTCACTTGAAGTATAGGATATTATTTTCTGGTCTTTGTTAAAGAATTAGCCAGCAGTGGAAGTTTGAGTTAAAGTGGTAAATAAAATAGTAGCGTAGAAATGAAATTCCATAATTTCTTAAAATTTTCATTTTATTATATGCACAAGGAATTCCATACTTAAACTTGAATTTACTATAACTACACTAGACGTTGTTTAATGATGATTTGTTACTAATTATGAAATTCTCTTATTTCCATTAATTAATAAAAAAATGAACTTTCTTTTCCTATAACCATGAGATTCACTTTTCAAGTACTTTAACCCTTTGACTACTAATCTGACCCAATCGACTGCATAAATTCTATTCTTTTAGGCCAGTTTCTATTTCAAACGATGTAAAATGATTTATTAACAAGGATATTTTCTATTTACATCGTTCACCTTTCTTTTAAATAGAAAGCTGCAATTCAGAGTAACAATTTGATATCGTTTGGGACGGGTCAGTAGTAAATATCTTAAAAAAAGTCTAATTTCAACAATTATATTTCTAATATCATCAAATTTCCTGTATAGTTCAGTGCCAAAAAGAATATATATCTTTACATCTACTTTGTTTTGTAAGAAATTTCTCCATTAACAAACCGATCATCAATGAACACTTCAATATGTCAGAATTCTTTTGCATTCTCGACTTTTCTAAATCTTCGGAAAACCATGACAGAACAAATCACAGATGCTTACCTCAGCATTTCACGTTTTATATCTTTTTCTCATCAGGATTCCATTTAGACAAGCTAGCTTTTCTGGAACGATTTTTAACAGAAAATATGAAAAGAGAATAGGGCATCTAACTCGGAAATAAAAACAATAAAATCCTCACACAAATTTTAAGCTTTTATAAATCTGTTACAAATTCTTATGAAATCGGATTTCGTAACTAACAATTGTAGTACCGTAATAAATTCGCTACATAAATTTAAATGCCAGAAAACTGAATGTTAAATATAAATCAGTTTTTTTTTATCTTTAAAATAGTTGTCAATTTTAAAAGACAAAATGTTATCGAAAGCAATCCAAAAAAATATTTTGATTAAAAAGTGCAGGCTAAACTACTCAACATTTAAAAAATAGTCTACTTTTAAAATATTGTTTAGTCTCATTTGACATATTATTGTATATATTTTATATTATCATGCAAAAACAGTGAGGCTATTGATGCCTCAAAATACACGGGAAAAAAATTGGAGATTTATCGTTTTTGAGCCATCTATTTTTCGATTTTAGTGTTATTAGAAAAAATAAAGAAGTTTGTCATATATGTACCACAAAATGTTAGATTTCTAGGGACTGTTCGCCATGCATCCTATTTTATTGCCTCGTGACTAAAAGACAGGTTCGCAATAAGTGATACCCTGAAGAATCTAACAGAAGAAAACGGGAATAAATAAGGAACAGCATGGGAAAGTATCGAAAGTGAAATATATAAAAATATTTGAAGCAGAAACGATTCTAAAATGATAAAAAAATAAAGAAAAAAAGAATAAAGAATAAATTTTTTTATACATCGGCACATGCGTGTTCTAGTTATCCCATTATTGTTTCAAACTGGTTTAAAATGGTTAAAGACTTAAATTAATTCAGGAAAGAAAAGATTCCAAAAACGATAATGTTCTCATATAATAATACAAAATCTGCCATTGCAGATTTATTTTTAATATTTATAATTGCATTGATAAGTAAACTAATTTTTTCTGTTGATGGTAGGTTTTTTTAATATTTAAAAGAATTTTCCAGATAATTTTAAAAGTTAAATGAATGGAAAACAATGATTACAATTTTAAAGAACTCAAGCTGCTTCTTGATACATATTTTCATTTGCGCACTTTTATAAATAATATCATTTGCCAACAGATGAATTTGGAAAGTATCGGAAGTTTTCTTTTGAAGAATCTCTAACAGTAAATGTATAAAATGTTATTCACTATCTGTATTTTCCAATATGGAAAATGTTTCGCTTCGTATTCACAAATAACTATTTGGAAAAAAAATATTTTTTTAAATAACTTTTATATTGGGTATTTTTCAGAAACTTTATTTGCTAATATTGTCAACTGACTTTTTAAAAATTATTCATTTTTAAACTATTACTGAATTCAACAGGTCCAAATTCTTGATAATTGGGAGCTAATATCCATTATGATATATAAATCAGTCACATAATTAACTATCATTTCGGCATAAATATAACAATTGGAAAAGTGAAATTAAATTGAAAATATAATATCGTCTGTCGGAGAAGTATTTCTGCTTAAAAATATCAGCTATCGAATCAACAAATAGCGTTACGATTTTTCTGAAGAATTTATTGATTATTTGGTTTGAAAAAATATTGCTTCACCATCTGTCGATATCTCCGAATTCCTCTTAGCATAATAATAAAATAAATTTTCTATCTTCAAAGTCCTTCGGTTCTGCTTCAGAAGTTTTCCATAGAAAATTTCAGCTATAATAATTTTTATAAAATCTCGAAAAGTATCCATTTCTTCATTTCTATTTTTTAGCCTGAAATATTTTATCTTTTCATAAAGAATGATTTTCTAATGGAGAAAAATGGGTTTTTTTCCTTACTCGTAATGCTTTGTTAAAGTATTACTTTATTTATTTAGTGATATCTTGTTTTAATCGTTATTTGCTTCAAAAATCCTGCTTTTCCAATGACTTTCACCAGTTGCTCAACTGAATGTTAAGCGCGTTTTCCGTTTTGAAAATTCTTAGTGCAATTTCAACTTCACATAATCCATTTTACATTTTTAAAGCATTTAAATTTTACAAATTTCTGATAGATGATGCACTTTTTATTGCTTAAGTTTCTTTTTACAAATTTTAGATTAAAATTCATATTCTCTTAATTCTTTAAAATTTTCAAATAATGCAAATTTGCTTTGCGAAAAAATAATAGAACTTTAGATTAAAATAATAATTTCTTTGAAAACAATTACTTTTCCTTAGAGAGATTTAAGTAAAAATATATTTAAAATCTCAATAATATTATTTTTTTTACTTCAAAGATACATTATTTAAAACTTTGTTATTGGGCCTCTTTTATACATATTTTCTTTCATTTACAAAATATTATACAGCAGAAAAGAATTTAAAAAAGTGTTTTAATTCGAAATTTCCTTGTTCTTCATATACCAGACATTTGTAAAAGCACATCAATTTTGGAATCGTGTTTTAATCCGGCAAGATTAATTTCATGGGAAGAAAATTAATTTAACAAATATATCTCTGACATATGCTGAAGAAATATGCCAGATTAATGAGCACCCTGGTTTTGGAGATAAACTTTGCAATCGTTTAGATACTTGGCGGTCAATTTGGCAACATTGGCAAGAAAAAATCCTGAAAGTACAGGGAATTCGATTTTTATGAGTTAGGAATGAAGTTACTACACCCTCTTCAATCTCCTGTCACAGCATCTATAAAAAGTGGAACACGCGGACGAGAACGAATCTGTTGAGTTTACTCGCATGAGTTGTTGAGCGAAGTCTCTCTTCAGATTGTTGATCTCCAGCGAGTTATATCTAATTAGTTTGATCTTTCAAAACTAATTTTGGCAACATGTGTTACTTATTACTGAAAGGACTTTTCTTGAGACATCTCAGTCGTACTTCATTAATAGAAACTAATCTTTAGAAATTAATAAAAATGTGAAATTTAAACTAAACGTTTTGTCTGTTTAATATAGATGAATTAGAGAATCTCATACAGCACGAATCGCTACTGTTTGTCATTGATTTCTACGATAATAAAATAATGTTTAGCTTCTTTTTTAAAGTTTAAGCTCACGAAAGAACAACCGTAAAATAATCATTCCTATGAATCGTTCTCTGATCTTTCACATTTTCTTTTCATCATATTAAAACCGGTAAAGAATTAGAAGAAAAATAATGTATAAACAAGATATAAAAGCTGTTCTTATTGCTCAATTATTTTAAGATGCAAATAATTTCTTTAATTGAAGGCACATTTTCCTTTTACATTAAGTGGTAAAACGATATTGTATTTTGATCAAAAAATAATATGATTTTTCGTTACATTAAAAATTATCTAATAGTTTTAGTGTTAATTTTATTTTAAATAACTTAGGTGAGAAATATATGAAGAAAAAACAACGCTTCAATGCTATCTAATATAATAAAGCTTTCCTTTGAAATCTGATAACAAATTATTTCATAATAAGTGATAAACTTCACTATTTTCAATATAAATAAAGTATTTCTCACAAATTATAAAATAAATCAAAGCAAGGAAAATCAAATCCGTGCTGTCACGGATTTCTTATAGAAAATCTTCGTTTCGCGTGTGGGTGATAAATTTTCTATATTATGTAGATAAGGGCAGTTTTCAGGTTAGAGTTCCTGAAAACTAAAACTAACAGATGAAGATATTCCCAAGATAACCGAACTGCTAAAAGATATAAAAGTGATTCAAGAATTTTTTCAAAGTCTGCAAGTGTAGTCTCACAAGTGAAATATGCGGCTTCTAATCCTGGGGTTATTAATTGTCGCGTCCTTGGTAAGAATTTAAATTACTTTTACAGAAATTCAATTTTTCAAACTTTAACAAAGAAAGTGGCATAATATAAATAGCAACTAGCGTTTAAAGTTGTTGAAACTAAAATTTAATTCTGAAATCTTAAAATATGCTTATCGAAGAATGATATTTAATGCTTATCCAAGAATGATATTAATCGCAAACGAAGAATAAGTACTTTTGAATAATTATATTAAAATTTAGCTTCATAAAAATCAAGGTGCGAACTTTAATAGCAGTTCAGTACGTAATATTTAATTCATTAAATAGGGACATACACTTCTAATTAAAAATATACTATTAAAAATTGTATTTTATGTTGTTAGATTAATAAATATACATAAATAAATATTTAAAAATATGCATTCGAAAAATTAAAACTCTCATAGTTTGACTTCATTAAACATTCTGTACTCTTTATAAGTTTGTACAAAACCTTCCATTCTTATGTGGTTAAACCAGAATGAGTTATAGACGTAATAGAATTATTTGAAGACATTTTGAACCATTTAATTGGCACCCTTTTGTTATATTTACGAATCAATTCATGACATTTCTGTCAGAAAATTTTAATCTATTTAAACAAGAGAAATACAAACTCACAATAACTCGGATAGTTTCATAACAGAGAGTTTAAATTTTCCATTTTTAAAATACTAATTTATAAAAGCAGTATTAATAAGTATGACAAACTAATAAAAAATTATTTTTACATTTGTTTAAAAAAATTTTACTCATTTACTCAAACAAAATAAGATATCTTTTCTGTTAAAACACATTCATTTCTTCTAGTGGAATTATATTTTTATTTCTAATGTTTTAAAAATTAATAAATCAGCCACAATTAGAGTAGCTACATTTTACAGATTTTGGTGCTCCTTGAAAAAATGCATACAACTTAAAAAAATTGATATGCACTGTGAACTGTTCCTGATCACCAGGGTTTCATTGCAAAATAACGTATAAAAAATATTTGACAAAGCGTTTAATTCTGAAGTTATATGAAGTTGCTTTTATACATAAATGTCATTTAATTATGCTATATAAATGACAAGTAATTGCCTTTTAATAATTATATTAAAATTTCAGATTTTAAAAACTATTTTTGAACAGTAATAGTAGATTAGTAAAAAATATTTATGAACTAAGAGATATATAAGCCTGTAATTAGAAATACATCATTCTAAAAATTATGTTTTATATTGTCTGTGTCAAAAAATGCACATCTGAAAAAATTTTCAATATTAAGTATAAAACATTTCATACTTTTTTTTGGCTAGAATGAGTTACGAAACGTTTAAAAACATCATTTCAAAAAATTCTGAATCAATTGAATGGTAGTTTTATTTTAGACTTAGGTATCAATGCCTATCATTTTTGAGAAACAATCTTAATTGATTTAAACTGATGATAATCAAACTTCAATAACTAAAATAATTTTTATAGATGAGAAATTAAAATTTTCTAGTTAAATTAATAATTTTTCTAATTTATTTTATTAAATATGACAAAATGTATGGAAAATATTGTTTTTAAAAATAGATTCTACAGTTTTTGCAAAGTTTGCTCATTTATTCAAATTATCAAAATGTCATTCTTTAAATGCATTCATTTCTCGAATTGACTATATATCCCTTTCTCTAATGTCTCAGAAAATGATTAAACAACTACAATTAGCATAGCTTGAATTGTGCTGCATCCCAGAAAATTTACATACTGCTTCAAAAATTACTGATAATTTTTACTAAGTTCTTAAGATGAATTTTTTGAAAAAAAATTTATTACATTTTTGCTAAGAAATAAATTTATTGGGCTTAGTTTTGATAAAGCTAAGAAAAGTCAAAATGATCAAAAGTATTCAGGAAAAGATCAAATTCATATTTTTTCTAAATGATTGTATTGTAAGTTATAGTATTTAATACTTTAATATAGAATATTTGAGGATATCTATTTATACTAATGGTAGCATCATTTAAAAAATTTAAAAAGTAAGGTGATATTGATCAATTGATAAGTGATTTCAATGTTTCCTTCCAGGCCGCTGCCGAGAACAAGCGCTGTCGCACATCGGAAGATTGCGCCGACGATGAATGCTGTGTCGCGAGGTCGTTCTTGGGGTTCCGGAAAGGCGACTGCAGAAAACTAGCCCAAAAAGGTACTCAATACTATGCAAATAGCAAACAATAGCAAGAAAAAAATATTCTTATTTTACATTTGATTATATATATATATATATATATATATATATTTAAATATATATATATATATATATATATATATATATATATATACACCTGTGTGTGTGTGTGTGTGTGTGTGTGTGTGTGTGTGTACTTTCTCAAAATTAGTTCATTTCAATTAATGATTATAAGTTTATTTTGCCAAATTTTCTTTTCAAATTTGCTATAATGAATGCTCTTTCTAAAGATTTTTGTTTAAACCTTGTGTAAAATGAGCCTGAAATAAAACATTGACATTTATTGTGAATAAATTCTTCAACAAATATTAAGGTTTTGTCTATATACATTATATACTTTAAAAATCATAATTCCTTTTACAATTTCAAAATTAATTAGTATTAATAGTAGAAATGAAAGTAAGAAATTGCATTCATATAACGAACTATTAGTTATTTAATGTGATTAGCAAAAAAATCAATTAATACTGCATTATCCATCTGCAAAGTTATACCTCAGAAATAATGTTACTAACAAACTCTTGACGAAACTGAATTTCTTATAAGTTTATTATATAATTTAAAAAAAAAGGTTTAAAGCTAGGAATTTTCGATAAAAAGATTTTGTATCATATCAGAACAAGATTTGGTTTTTGGGATGAGACTTTTAGTGTTAACAAAAATCCATAGGCAAAAAATAAAAATTTTACTATCACCACGAGCATCTCAAAAAAATCAGCTTTTAATAGCGTGATGCTATCACATTTACAAAATCTCTAATTAATTGCAATAGTTAATGACTACAGCAAATAAAACCTAGAAAAATGTCATTTTGAGCACGTGATTATATGAAATGAAATAAAATGAAATGTGATATTTTTTTTTAAACAATAAGACAGACAAAGTGTTTTGGATCGTTTCCTAAAAATCAAATCGTTTCTTAATTACTAAATCGTTTCCTAAATACTAAAATGACTCATTCGATGAAACCATTAAAATGAATAAAAACATAATTTAACTCGCACGAGCACGTGGTGCTTGGCCGTTCAAGAAAGGATGCTCTGACATGATGCATTGAAATATGCATAGCAGATTTCATTTTAATTTTTATATGCTTTTTATTTCTTCATTTATGTCATGATAAGTTATATGGTTTAGAGAATATACAATGTATCAGGTATCTAATAAATGCCAGCTACCTAGTTTCTGACGTAGCATGGTAAGTTATTTGACCATCATGATAAGTTTACTTTTGTGAACAGAACCTCTTTTCTTATAGAGGCTGTGTACCCACATCATTCAGAGATAAAGAATGAAATATGTTATTTCTCGTCGCTTAAATTCTTAGGAGTGAAGAAAAATTCAGTAAAAAGCTGGTTAACAGCTCTGATTTCATTAATTAAAAATAACCTGTTTATCATTATTTTGTCTAAATGTATTTACTTTTATAAATGTATTTAAGGATTCTTCTAAGATTCAGTCAAGAATATTAATTTATTAAAAGTATAGCCTAATTAGTTAAATATAATGGCTATTTTTATTTTATTTATATTTAAATTTTTTCCTGGTTTTTTTTATAAATTCTGTATTTTTATTTTATTTTTTTAAAATTTACACTGCATAATTCATTATCGTTTCTTATAGAATTTTTCTCTTTATAACCATATTTGCTGATTTAAAATTGCTGTTCTTTTAATTAAAATTTTGATTCGATTTTTAGTGGATTTTCGTACGCTATATTATATTTATATGTATTAAAAAAAATTTAACATTTGTATTTAACGTGCAGGCATCTGTGTTATGTAAACTTATGTCTATGGTTATTCTTTTCCTTATAATATGTGTACTTTTAATCATCATGTGTTTCTCTATATTTTAGCTTTTTTAAAAAATAATTAGTTTTTTAATGTATTAACTGCTTGGCATAATATGGTTAGCAATGTATTAAGTCACGTTTCTCAATCTCATCTATGCAATACCAAATATTGTATTTCTTTTTCATTTTTTCCTAAAATTATATCAGTTGAAGACAGTAAAAACGACTATATCATTTTTATTTTATTTAAAGAGCTGTGCAATTCAGTCTCCCAGTATAAAATTCTTATATAAAACCTTTAACACAGAGAAAATCTGAATTTTTATTATAGTAATAAATACTTTTGTTTCTAAATTGCAAATAATTTTATTAAATATTTTGTGCAATAAGGAAACTGCAAATAACTTCTACTGAGATCGTTTTATATAACTAGATAATTGCCAAAAAAATCTCGAAAAATAAAATCCATCATTCTATAATTTTGTTATCGTTCAAGTGAATGTATTTTGAATTTGACAACAACATCTATGATTAAAAATTAAAAATAAGTAGAAACAAGTAATACAAAAAAATAGTAAGGTAATTAGGAATTAGTTTAGCTATTTTTTATTAAATAAAATTACAAGTTGTTTACGTGTTCTGCTTTACAACGGCAGTCGAGATCATTCATTCATCCACAAATCGGAAATTAGATCTAAAACAGAAAACGATAACCTTTGACCCAGTACCCCCAGTGATATTACTCTTCACATGGAGAAATTTGTTATTGAGTGGAAAATTGTTTATTAACGTATTAGAAATGAATCTCAACTTGATTTGAAGACAAATTCTATCTCAGTGGAATTATTCAATAATATACACTAGAAAATCCCATTTTTCTTCTCTATGCTTATTTTCATTTAAAATCGAAAATTTTATTTCAATTTCAATATTTCCTAATATTTCAGACATAAATGAATATATTAATAAATCATTAAAGAAGATGAATATTAGATAAGATTGAAGCATTTAGACTCCTCAAAATTTTAAAAGTCGATCTCTTGTGAGTTCGGATTTCTGGAAGATTGAATTGCTTTTTATTTTCTATATTTAGAATACGAGAAAATTAGAAAATAAGAAAAATAAGGGTGCAGATACAAGATATGTAGTTATCATTACAGGAAAATAATTAAAAGCACATTTAAAATTTTATGCATTTTACATCCTTTAAATCATTCTTCTTCCTTAAGATAGTCTTTCTTTTAGTTGCATAAATAATGTATTATAAGTACTATTTACTTAATTACTAGTATGCAACGGAAGTTAAAAGTATTTTAATAAGTATGTAGCGTTAGCCTTATAAACCAGATAATATCATTCAAGTTGAAGGGTCCCTTTTGCTTGATCGATATGTTACCCGGCTACAGGCCGAAACGTCCCAGGTTTGTGTCGCGACCTTCAATCACTATAAGTCAATGATAAGCACGTGTTTCTTGTTCATAGCTGATTTAATGAGTTTAAAAAACCGAATTTCCATCACAAATTAATCCATTTGGTGGGGAGGGGGAGAGAAAGTAAATTTTCAAGTTAACTTCTGTAAAAACCCCTTTTTGCTTGGTTTCCTTAATGTTAGAGGTAATGACAGTGATCACATCCCCCTTTAGTCCCAAATTTTATCTACATGTAGATACGAGGCAAAGCACAAACATAAAGCAAAAATACGAAATAAACACAAACCTACCCCATCATCTTTCGCCTCTTCACTCTCAAATTGACTTCTCTTCACCCTATCTCAACTCTTCTCCAGCCGCGTTCCGCAAGAATTCTTGCTATCAGAGGTTTGGATATATATATATATATATTGGATATATATGTATATATATATATATATATATATATATCCAAACCTCTGATAGCAAGAATTCTATATGTATGCGGCTGGAGAAGAGTTGAGATAGGGTGAAGAGAAGTCAATTT
>JAOUZG010019159.1:20510141-20527268 GCA_026289955.1 Argiope argentata | reverse complement strand
ATATATATATATATATATATATATATATAATACAACTGTTTATCTGATGTTCTATTATTTAAATACATTATTCATTTTTGTTTCAGGCGAGAGTTGCAGTGAAGATGATGGATCCTTTGGATTCGTACACGAGCAATACATAGGACATTGTCCCTGTGATCTAGGTTTGTCCTGTGAGCCTACGCAAGTGAAAGATTTGCCATTTGTAAGTAGCCTTTTACAGATAAATATGACACTGAATAGTAACGGTTTATATAAAGAGTTTTACTAAGGTACTAAAACTAAATCTCGAACAATTAATTTTTTTTTAAATTTAAATATTAATTTAATATTGAAACATTGGGAAACAATATTTTCATCTCAAAATTACTATGAAACGGCATCCTTTCTTTAGTGCCATTATTTAATTAAAACAAGTTATTAATTGGTGCTGATAATCCGAAAATATATTTAAAAACAAATAGTCATTGAAAATACAAAAGGGCACAAACTGTCAAAACTCTCTTTTTTAATGTTAATGAAAAATAGTTGCTTATTAATGAAGGAGACAAGTAATTTCAATTAAAGTGTGTAAAAATTTCTTCAAGAAATATTGTGCATTATTATTATTATTATTAAATTTCAATTTATTAGCAAATTAAATTCTTAAATCGATTGATTCATGAAAAAGGAATTTTATTTTTTAAAATCGTTTATTAAATCTAGGATTTAAAATATTGGAAATAACAATCCATATTTCAGATACATTTCCAAAGTTTATAGTGCTGTCATCCTCCAATATCGTCTTGATAATATAGGCAAATACAGTTTCTTTAAATATATATGAGTTATTAATCTTTGGAACTGGCCACCAAAACAAAACAAAATAACTTCCTTTCAGAGGAGTGGTAGAAAGATTGCCTTGTCATGATATTAAATAGATAATGGGTTTAGTCGTCCATCATTCAGGATGAACTGCACTCTATGATCAAAACAAATATCAAATAATCAATACTGTGCGCATCAAGAAATTCCTAACCATTATATTTAACAAGTAATTTGCCATCTTCGTTTTTCGGACATAGTACAATCCCTCTCATGGGGGGGCATCTAGTTGACTCACACTGCTTCTGCATCAACAAGGGTAGCGAGAACAATCCACTATACCGGAAGCTTCTCTATCCCGTATCTGAGGGACCTCTCTCTTAGAGGGAAGGGGAGTTGTCTACAGCTGGTTAAAAAATTTGTAATTATAACTGAGATGATTTGTTAAAAAAAGGAAAAAAATTATTTTGAAATTGATATTTGAATGAAGCGCAAATTAATAAATATTGTTATTTTCCATATTTTTCTCAAATATGGATGCGAATTTGCAATTTTACCTGGGATAATTATTTTTTTTTCGAGTATGAAAGAAACACAATATTTTAATAAGCAAACTGCCAGTATGAGGAATTAATTGTGTTACAAGTTATATAGTTCAAGCCAACAGTTAATACATTTCTATGCCAGAGAATATTAACACCTGCTCTATCATTAGAAATCATAAGTGCAACGAAATAATTCATTTTTCTTGCCTTTTTAATACGTTTTGGTATTGTGTATAGTTTAATTTAATTTTCCGATTTATTTTATAAGTATAAATACCTTAACATGAATATTATCGATTGCAGGGTGCAGAAATGCTAAATTTGGTTTTACCGCTATAAATATTATCATTTAGTTATTCAATTAACAAAGCAGGTATGGAGCTGAAAGTGAATTCATGAACATCAACGACCATAACGCATTTAACTATAATCCTTTAAAAAATAAACAATTAAAACTTCTAAAAATTAAAAAATTAATTTAAAAAAAACTTTCTTACATAAATATCTTTTATCTTTTACTATCTACTTTCTAAAAAACAGAAACGCGATTTTTTAAAATTATAACTATTGTAATAATTGTTTATTCTCAATTCTTCATCGTTCATAAAAGTGAACTCTTCTTTTATTTCGGCAAAAGAATTTTATTCATCATCACTAATTTAAAATTTATAGTGAATATATTACAAGGAAAGAAAATAACTTTCATGTTGCATCCAAATTACACATTGCTGTAACTGAACTTGTCAAAAAACTAGTTTAGAATGAGATACAATTTTCCTCCATGTGTGTATTGAATTATATAGCAACTTCCGGTTTTCATATAATTTTCTTTTCAATAAATAATTGCTGAAATTGTAACATACAGAATGTTTATTCCAATATTAGCTTGTAAATTTAACATTCTTTTACCTACATCAGTTCTTATAAACCACATCAATGATGGAATTTTCAGCAATATAATAAGTAAATGATTTTCAAATTGTAATGATGTCCAGATAGCTGTTGTTATTGATCATAATTATATGTTATAAAAAGATTAAAATGGAATCGTTTATGCGTATTTCAATATATCATGTCACAACATCATCTCTTGAAAGGCCAAGCACCACGTGCTCGTGCAATTCAAATTATATTTTTATTCATTTCAATGGTTTTATTGAATGAGTCACTTTAGTATTGTAAACGATCCAAAAAATTTTGTCTTGCAGTTATTGCTTAAAAAATATCACATTTCGTATAATCACGTGCTCACAATGACAATTTTCCAGGTTTTATTGGCCGTAGTAATTAATTAATTTTTGTAAGTGTAATAGCATCAAGTCATTAAAAGCTGATATTTTGAGATGCTCGTCCAGATGATAAAGTTTTTCTTTTTCACCTACGGATTTTTATTGACCCCAAAACCCTCATCCCAAAGACAACATCATGCTCTGACAAGATAATAAACATAAAAGTATCAGAGGAAACTGGATAGTGAAAGACAAGCATACATTTTATTTTTTTAATAAAATATCTTACAAAATAACCAAATCCATATAAGAATTCTTGTTTTTCAATTATACAAACATATTCAGCTGTATGAAAACATCGACTCAATTAATAAAAATAAAAGTGGAAAAGTCATTATTCAAGAGGTTATTAAATTAATGGAAGCATCATTCCATCATAGATATATATCTTCATAAATGAATTGTATAATTGTCTAATTTATTTAATCAATATGATGGAAAGATAATGTAAAACATAATATTCATGACATAATTCACTAAAAATTCATGACACAATTCACTAAAAATTCATGACATAATTCACTAAAAATTCATGACATAATTCACTAAAAATTCATGACATAATTCACTAATAGATGAAAATAATAGGTGAAAGATTCGTTTATTTATCGGTATTAGATTATTCCAGATTCCTGGCTGGTTTTTATCATGTAAAAACATGGTGTTGTTTTGATTTATGATTTTTAAAGCCTCAAAATGCTTGAGCAGAAAATTCACTTTTAGGGTTGTTTGTACAAATGTAAACACGACCACATTTTTGGACAATGTAAATCGAATGCTTGGAATATTTTCCTGTTTTACCAATAATGATTACCTTCTTAAGAAGTTTTCACCCAAAACTCCCAAAAGGTTTTTCACGAAACAAAAAATGGGCTTGGTTAAAAAAAAAGTTAGAACTCGATTGATTCTGAAATGGTCATTAATCATCACTTTTCTGAATGTTGGGGATTATGATATATGAATCGTGTGAGAACAGGATGTTTTATAAAGGCGTCATGTGATTCAAAAAATAATGTTCTCACATGATAATTTGAATTTTTTTATTTTAGATGTGAATTTTTTTATTTCTTATTATTGCTGAAATCATAGCAACAAAACATTTTTTATATAGATTGGAACAGTAAAATATGATGAAAGATGTGTGCAAGATGTTTCTACGACCGCAGCGGAACCTGAGTCATAATCACCAGAGTCGGTAACCGGTGGTCTTGCAGAACAAATTTCTGTATGTGGTAAATCAATAAAAGATTCGATGTAGTTTCTAAAAAAGACCAATAAAAGATTCGATGTAATTTACAATTTGTGTGGGCGGTCAATTATTTGCTTACGTTTTCTGCAATTTAATCTCTAATTACTGTAATAATCTTTTACAATTTCTAGTCTCAATAAAAAAATTTCAAGATAATCAAGAAAGATATTGTGATGCCATATTGAAATTCCCAATAACACGTAATATACCTCTTTTAGTAATGTGTATAAAGATGAAAAAGTAAATGTAAAAATTTATTGTAATTATCAAAATATATGAACTCCAGATTTTGACGTCTCTCTCATATTTAGGCATTCTTTGGTCTATTAAACACATTTTTAGAATCTTTCTCTTTCTGTTTGTGCGCATGTTTTGAGTAGAAAGCGGGATTTTAAGGTGTGAAATTTGCATTCAAATTCATACATTTCTGTCAAATTTTGAACGATATTCATTCAAAGAAAAACTCTTTGTTTGATTGAACGAATACAAGTTAACTGACTTAAACTGTACTCATAAACATTAATGAAATTTTAAATTAAGATTCATTAAAATTTATTATTAATATTTAGCATCTAAAAATGTAGATTTGTGACAAATGTGGATTAAAATCTATCATGGATTTGTCTATTAGTACTTTTTATTACATATAAGCGCAATGATTTATATAGACAGAATTTTGAATGTGTATACATACATACATATATATATAAATAAATAAAAAGAGAGAGAGAGAAAGAAAGAGACTCCTGATTGTTTCACATTGGTTAATGACTTTATTTAACTAAGATAAATAATGATTTAAAAATAATAATATTCTCACACGATAACTTGATAACTACTATGGAGTGTCCCATCTTCATATCTCTGCAATTTTTATGGTTGCATTTCATTTTAAAGCACATTCCATTTCAACAAATAAAGTGAAATAAAAAATACCAGATCCCAAACGGCAAGATATGCATAAGCATTTATTTCCATTTTCACATGAATACTTCTTGCTACTTTATCTTTTAGAAAGTAATGAATTTTATGATCCATTAAATCTATCAATTGGAATGTCCCCCCAAAAGGGTCTACCTCTTTCTTAGGGACTTTATCTATTCTTTTGAACACAATATCCCGAATCAGTCCTTTGTTTTAATGACTTCTTGTTTACTTTGTAGCATTGATGAATGAACTGAAAAATTCAAGTACTCATCCGGAAAGAAAATTCAGCATAAATGTTTTTCATCGGATGCCATGGAATAAATGGTTTCAAATTTTAACAGGAATAATATTTTTAAATATTCACTAGAAGGCCGGTGCCCAGGCACGGTGGTAGAGCGTCTTCCTCGTGATCTGGGAGTACCGGGTTCGAGTCCCGATCATGATATGGCTGTTCTTCTATGTGCTATCTGTGAGGTGTGTGAATGTACACCCCTGTAAAGGGGGGATGTGCAAGCGAATGTGATGAGTGGGTAACCAAATAGTACTCTTGGCCCAGTTGACACCACTTCAAAACTAAGAGACGTTCATTCGGCTTAAAATCTCTAACGGCAGTCAGCGTGCTTGTACATAGCAAGTGTCATTAATAACAACAACAAATATTCACTATAATTGTTCGATGTATTTTTTGACCATAAAAATACAGGTGAAATAATTGCCTAAATATTTGAATAATGTGCTCTAGAAATTTTGCAGGCATGATATAATTTGTGAAAAAAGATTCAAAATTGTTAAATAAAATCGAAAGTATTTATACTATTGAAAGTCGCAATATAAAAAATATTAACATCCACTTGTGAGCGGTTTTTTTTAAAAATAATATACGACATATTTTTTCTTTTAAGTCTGAACAATTTTCCAGTTATTAATTTTTTAGAAATCACTTTTATAAATGCCAAAATTCCATTGTTGAATAATTTATCTAGAAATAAAGTTTTATTAAAGAATAATTTAACTAAGAAAATTAATAAATCAATATACGTTGCCGTAATTTAATATATATAATTTATTGAGAACACATTCTAATCTATACAAATGCGATTTATTAACTTTGTTAGCTGTACATGCCTGAAAACTTAATTTTAAAAAATAATAGGCATTTCTTTGACTATTATAATGGAATAATTTGAAAACTTTTCTATCATAGTAAAGAATTTTAATCCAACAGCAAGAAATAAAAAAATTTATGCTTCCAAGATCTCAGTAACTTTTATTCTGAAGTTAGATTCTTTATCTAAAAGTATATCTTGGATTTGATAACAATATTTTTACAATGATTTTCACTTAGATTATTTCTGAGAAATAGGTTAACTATGAAAATATTTTTGGGCAATAAATACAATAAAATTGTTTATTTCCTTTTTTCATAATTCTTTTTCTTGTGAATAAATTTAAATGGTTTTCTTTTTCCTTAAAAAGTATTATGAGCGAAATTGATATTGATTTTTGCGAACTATAAAGAACTGAATTATTTTAATTTAAACTCATTAAATTTCTTTTTAACCCTTATTCCTATCTAATTAACTGTTAATTTACTAAAATATTCTTCTTTTACGTAAATAACAACAGGGACATTTATAAGAAAATCAATGAGGATATCACCATTTAAAAAGGAAATTTTTTCGGGTAAATCTACGAATTAAGGCTCTTTCAATATAGCTTATAAAAAATGTGCCACCAGAAATCTCTTTATAAAAGCACAAAAGCTCAGTATTCATTTCTGTTTATCTCGATTACTGTAAACAAAGTTGAAATACTGAAATATGACGCAATTGAATAATGATTCTTTGAGTGCTATAGCGTTTCTGCGAGTCAGTTATATAATCTAATTAGCTAGAAAATATCGTCTGCGTTTTCACGGTTGACTTAATCTTTTAAAAAGCGATCGTAATGATAAAAATCATCATCTTTATTCCATTCTAACCGAATATGACTCTACAAAGAATCAGTTTGTTATAAAAATGAACATTTATTAGATTTCTCTAATAAATAGAGAGAAAAAATAAATTGGAAAAATAAATATATATTATATTCTTTATAAATTGCTGAAGGGTGAATGAATAAACGACTTAGTGCTTTAAATTATTGATAAATAATTTTATTTTGTTCAATCAAGGAAAATAAATATGCTTTTTTGGAATTAAAAGATCAAAAATGTCAAGTCATTTGAATAAATATATATGAATTTTATTCACATAATTATTTCGCATAAAGTAATTTAAGGCTGGAACATTTAATTTATAATTGTTCTATCGAAATTGAAAAAATAAATAGAAAATTCGAACGTCTTAATACGAATTTAAAATAGTTTGATATTTCTTAATACCATTTTTATGCAGATGCAAATCGATGAATACAAAATTGTTTCAGGTTCTGACTCAACATAGATTGTCTCTAAGCCTATTCTCTGTTGAGAACAAATGACAATGTATATCTTAAATATGTGTAATTTAGCTGTTGGCGAGTTTTGCTAAAGCGAGTGGGAAAATTTCATCTATTTTTACAAAAGAAAAAAAAAATTATTTCATTGTATTTTTGTTAAAATAACTTATTTTCGTTGTGATATGTTTAAAATTTGATTCCAATTCAGTTCCCATACTATGCACCGTTAAAAATAGTGTTTTTGAATATAATTAAATTTAAATAGGTTTCTAATGAATTAAATGTATTCTATCATAATTTATCTTATTTAAAATAAGATCTGAAATAGAGAAAGTTACTCTTGAAATATTAAATTGCAGCTTGC
The DNA here is from genome assembly GCA_026289955.1 of Argiope argentata. Taxonomy (NCBI): domain Eukaryota; kingdom Metazoa; phylum Arthropoda; class Arachnida; order Araneae; family Araneidae; genus Argiope; species Argiope argentata. The sequence goes on along the minus strand of JAOUZG010019159.1, from coordinate 20,519,651 downwards.
GACTTTTTTCATTCTTTTTAATTTTTAAGAAATTTTATATAACTATTTTTTCCAAATATTTCATCGTCTAAGAATATACTTCCAACCATTGAAATTCCATGCAATAGTTAAATGCACTTACACGCAATTTCTTCTTTGTGTTTGAATTTATTGGATATATTTTATTCACATTCATTATAATAGCTTTATTATTTAATAATGACGTTTGTGTTATTTTTATAAAATTTATATGATTGAAACCATTACTAAACCATCAACGAAATGCAGTTACTTCCGTACTTAAGCTTACTTCGCATATTAAGAAATATCAAATACATCATTTAAAGAATTTTCTTAATATATTCTATCAATTCATTTCCTTTTCATTACGAGCGCATATTTTAAATTATTGATATTCATTCTAAAATCACAATTGATTATAAGTTCTAAATGATAATTGAAGTTAATATATTTTTTTCATGTAAGAGCATCCCCCCTGAGGGGTCATTTCGCAATAAGGATGAGATGCTTCAGACATGGTGATTGGATCTCACTACCCTAGAGCGTACACCAATAGATGAGGGTTAGACTCCCCCCATAGATGACGGGATATAAGTCAAAGGGGAAGGGTGTACCGTGGCTGGTGATGGCCATTAGGACTCAACCACAGTTCCCGTCAGTGTCGCTGTTGAAGCAGTCCGGTCATTAGTTTTATGATTTATTCCGTGTGCCTTAGGGCGGGTCGGAGTGTTTGGTGTGACTTATTATGTGAGAGCATGGCGTTGTTTTGGCTTGAAGTTTTTGAGGCCTCAAAATGCGTAGGCAACAAATTACCAATTCATTCATTTTAAGGCATTAATTTTTTTCCTTTGAGGGTTATCAGAAAATATTGTAGAAGGTTATTACATTTTGAGACTCACCTCCAAATAATCGTTAAAAATATAAATTTAATTTTTAATTCAAAATTTTCTGTCATTTTCAACGTTGTTACATTTTTTTTAATGTAACGTTTTTTTATCATGTGTGAACATGATGTTTTATTGGTTTGAGGTTTTTGAAGCCCCAGATAGAACCATAATTAGCGATTTATAGAATTTGAGGCCCCAATTTTCGGCTTTTAGAGTTATAAGAAAAAGGTAAAAATGGTTGTCACATTTGGCGACTTATCACCAACCAAAAGTTACAACTTGGTACAAATGTCCGCAATGTACTCGATTCTCGATATATCGACGCATGCTTATTGTGATAGTCATATGGTTGTTTCAAAAATGTTTATATTGGTTAAGGATTTAAACTAATTATGACAAACAATGATTTAAAAATAATAATGTTCTCACATGATAACATGAAATTGGACAAAGCAAATTTCAATTTTTTGAACTTACGTTTGTAATACAAATTACTAAATTTACTACGAATATCTACATTTTGAGCTTAAAGGTAAAATAAACGTCAAATGCAAGTTAAAATGTGAGATGTTTAATCAACGGATACTTTATAAGAATTATTAATGGGAGAAGTTGAACCATGAGGGTTAATGTTTTACTTTCTTAACTTATAATTTTATTGATTAGTTTATTTTTAATACATAAAGTTACTTTTATTTATCATAATTGTTTTACTAACTTTTTTTTTGTTTTTAATTAAGGTTGTTGATTATTTTTTATACTTAGGTTTCTTTGTAATTACATAGTTTATTGTTCATTCGTATATTATTTTGTTAAAAAAACATATTCGAAATTTTTTTCTGTAATTCTATTTCACATTTAGCATCGAAGATTGCTAGGTATTACTGGAATTAAAAACATAAATGCTTTTTACAATAGATAATTAGTTTTTTAAATATAAATTTTATCTTCTTTAATTCATACTACGGATCAGTCTTTAAAAAACATTTTCTAAAGAACAGTAAAAAAAATTTTTTTTTTTTAATTTTCGCATAATTTTTTATTCTAGTTACTAAACAAAAATTACGTTTTCGTATTCATTTCACAAGATATCGATTTTTGAAATAAAAAATGAATCCTATTGATAGTAATTAATTAGCTATGAGCACAAGAAAAAATATTATGAAAAAATATATATAAAAATGATTTTTTTTTCGATATTCTATACATATTTTTTTTTCACAAAAAATGATGACATAATTCTACTTTCAAGATATTCTATTGCTTATATATTTTTTAAGTAATTATAAGAAATTTCAAATACTTCTTTTCTTTTAAATAATAAGAAATTCACTGCAACTGATATTACATGTTTAAATACAAGCGAATACAATTTAGAATTTTTGCAATTATATAAGATATTAATTTCAATATTAATATTTCTTTCATCGTGACATTTAAGTTGATTAAAATTAAATAAACTAGCAAAGTAAGAAATTCTTTTGATATATCTTTAGAATATATCGATAAAACCAAATATTTTATATATAAAAATGAATTCTTGTTTATTCGTACCTTATGCACTGCCTAATCGTTCAACCGATTGAGGTGAAACATGGCCAACTTATTGCTTACACATGCGCGAAAGTTATAGGCGTAGGGTATTTACCATATCTAATGTTTAAAAATGAATATTTGATTGTTCATATCTTATACGATATCTAATCGACACACGGATTGCTATGAAACTTCGTCAATTTATTGATGACAGTTGTACGAAGGTTATTTTTTACTATTGACGATTAACAACAAACAAACAGTAAACAGCAAACAGCACATGTCATTCGGAGTTATACATGTATCACACAAAATAAAATTATTATTATTGATAACAACCAATGGGCGTAAAATGAAATCAAAGATATTTAGTGCAGGGGCTGATTCTTTTCTTATCATTAGTGAACAGTCTTCTCATTAGTGAATAGTTTTTTTATCATTAGTGAATACAGGATGTTATTATTCAGCGTGCACAATATTTCATCTGCGGCTAATCGCATATATTATTCTAAGTTTATCTCGCACGTTCAAAATTGGATTATTCTTATAGACTCTGACCTTTTTAAGTAATATATAATACATGTTTTCAAGTGCAAAATTTTTTCTATGTATTCAAAGAGTAGACAAATTGTATTTCGTTTATATATACATATATAGTGTCGATTGCTTCGAAAAAATATATGTAAGCAAGCTATAAAGCAGATTAGTTATGAATGGAAAATTCACTTGCTTTAGAATTAGAAGATCATCATGCGGCAAAAATTGAAAGGCAACTTTTATATGCTACCTGATCAAGCGCATCATAATCAAAAGAACAATATGCAACAAGACGACAACTATTCTTTAAGGAAAGTCGATTGGAGAACATGTTCTACTTCCACGCATTCCCATTATTCCCAGCAACCTGACTTTTGATTTCAAACAAGTGCATATCCCCATTCCACTTGCATTCTCGATTACCATCAACAAGTGTGAGGATTGGCTTAGAAAATACTGGTTTTTCATATAGCCAGTTGTATGTTTGATGCTTACGAGTCGGACAGCCATGAAATTTATTTGTTTCCGCTGAAGACAGAAAAACAAAAAAATATTGTGTACCCTAAAGCAATTGAATAATGAAGTTGTTTATACTTCCCATTTATATGTCTTTAAAATTCAATGAATGTATTTATCCTTGACTACAAAATAAATGTCATTTTTGTATTCCTAGTTTAAAAAAACATATATTTTAAATTTCGAACGATATTTCCGAAATTATTTCTTCTGAGGTTGCAACGCGCCAAAAAAAGTTAGACATTTATTTAAAAAACAGTTATAAATCTGCTTATATAGACTTAAACATCATTTTAAGAATAAATATATTTTTATTTCTTTATTAACACTCTACTCTTATACCATTTCCCATCTAATAACAAATTTGTTACTGTGAGCAAATTTTGCCACAGAATGAAATTACGTGCTTTTGTCCTAAATAAAATTTATATAAATCTTCATTGTAGTTATTTTATATAAAATAATCAATTCTTTATTTACTTTTAACATTCGTGAACACATGAAAAATTATAATTATATCAATTGTGTGGCCTTATTCTGAAAAAAGTGTGAAAATTGATTAACCACTTAACTGTTTTGCCCGTATCGTCTTATTATCGAATTTTGATAGTTGTAAACAAACAATAAATCATTGATAACAATTATAATTCAATAGTAAAATGACTACAATTATGTATATAAGTCAAGTATTCGATAGATTTCCATTTGAAACTAAATAAGAAAATATTCCCAAAATAGAAGGTGTCATCTTATTAGATAGTAAGAAAATTAAAACTGTTAAGTGGTTAAAATAATTATTTTAATTCAATCTATATTTTGAATCAACATTTGTCTTGCTTGTTATTAAATTTAACTTTATTACAAACTTTGAGGTAAATTAGAGTAATCTCTTTAAGAATTATAAACAAACAGCAGGAATTTTCTCTTCTATATTAAATTTTTATTTAACATTTATTCAAGTTTTTTTTTTCTTTTTTTAATTTATGAGTGGTGCCTTCATCATTGTTCGCTCATAATTCAAAGTAAAATATTGTTAGTGTTTAGTTACATACACTTGAAATGATTGCATATTGAGAATTATATTTATTTTTCTTTTGTTTGGCTCATTTAATGAGAATATAATACTGCTATGTATTATTTAAAAAACAACACTTCAGCTACGCTTGAAAATTCAAGAGGGAATAATGCATTGACGTCTATAAAATAATAGAAAATTAACTATACTATCACTTTCAATGTTTTCAAAAAAAAAGCGCAGAACATGAATGATTAACAAATGGAATAAATTGATGAATTGCATACGTTATGAAATTGGTACTATTTAGAGTATACTGATTGCATAGTAATAAAGAAGCTAATTTCATGAAAAATATGCACCTTTTTCAACTAAATTAGCAAAAATAATTAAGCTTAAAATAAAATCAAGATGAAAAGGAAAAAAAATACAATTAATCCGGCCTGAAGACTTTTTTAAGGGTCATCCTCAGGCAAGGATTCATACTCATGTTTCATAACCGTACTTTTGTGCGGAAAATCAGAAATTGTAGAATTTAATCTTATTTTATTTCATGAAAATATCTTATCTTTTAAAAATATCTTACATTGTAATTGAAACAATGAAAAAATAATTAAATTTTAATAAAACAAGCTACATTTTAATTTTTTAAATGAGATAATTATAGCCATCATTGTGGAAACCAGTTTCAAGCTCATAATTATGAAAAATTCTTATTTCATTGTAAATATAAAATGATTGGTTTTACTTACTGAAAATCTTCTTTAAAGGTCGAGATAATAGAGTTTAAATATTAAAAAAAAACTTTACCTTCTGGCTATAACTCAAAAAGTATTTTATTTTTTTATTTCCCCTTGAAGTTCAGGCAAATAATTAAAAACGTACATGAAAAAAGGACGCTTTTCAAAGCTGTATAATAATTGTTTTTTTATGAAAGCTAATTTAATTTGAGTAGATTAATTTGGGATGTGAGGTTCTTTAAATACTGATTACAGTTAATAATTATGTGCAAAATTATTTGGAAAAGATTAAATGACGATAATTTAAATTGTTTCAATGAAAGTGGATTTTAAATTATTCCAATTAACTAAAATCATATAGATCATAGATTTATTTCTTCATTTTAGTGATTTTTTTTATTTAAAAAATCCTAATTAATAGTGTAAAGCGCGGAAATAAAATAAAATAGTTCCACTTTAAAGGATAGATTCGATTGTAATATATCAAGTTCTTAATTTGATTTCTTGAAGCTATACCCACTTTGTTATTTCAAAAAAAAGAACAAACTTTCATTCTCACTTTCTCAAAAAATACCAATATAAATAAAGCATATATTGCCATCTTGAAATAAGTTTTAGAAACAATGGAGCTATAAAATATCATTATTTTTCACATATAAGTATTACTAGAAAAAATGATATTTGTGTCGCATCTAAAAAGGAAAGAAGCATCATTTGGGGATGAAAAATTTCCAGATATTTGACAGGTATAAACTGTTAAGTGCCTTTTCATGTATTTGCATTACAGTTTCTACATAAGTTCTCAAAGAGGAAGTTTAACGTTTTGTTTCCTTTCAAGTGTTTCTGTAAGATATTCAATTGTTTCTAAGCTTATTATAAAAGGATAAAGATGAGAGTGTATTTCTAAGAAAAGAAAAATCTTATTTACATCTAAAAGCAGTTTTTTGGAACCAAAAAAGGTTTTTTTAAAAAAAAATCTTTTTATATAAACGTGAGATTAAAATTTTCATGAAATAAAATGTAAAATTGATATTTTGGAATAAAACAAGATTTATTAATGTCAGGTTAATACGTATTCGAATGAACTATTTTCTTTTAAAACAAATAATACGTAAGTTGATACCACAAATTAAAGTTACATTATTTTTTGAGGGGAATCATTGATTTTTTACTTAGTTTTCTTGTAATCGATTATACAAAATTAAATAACTGACAAAAATAATAATTTTTAGTTTTGTTTTGAAAAAAAAGAGCTTTGTAATCGTTTATAAAAAATGACACAGTTATTTTTGACTGGTTTGACTCCAAACTTCTCCAGCCTCTATTACATTAATACATTTCATACTCTTTTTTTCTCTTTCAGATATTTTTTCTCTTTTTACTTTCTATGCCGGGTCATTTCAGCTAATGTCTTAATATTTCGGTTCATTCACTTGCCCCTGATTGAAAGCAGTAACATTAATACCCCATAGAGAGCAAAGACGACATTCTTATTTTGACCTTCCATATTGAATTCTATGACAATTAACTTGAATGAAAGATATTCTCTATCATATTTTCTCTTCTGGCTAAATTTACTCTTTTTTAGTTTTTTCCCCTTTTCTTTTTACTCCAGGTATAGACTTGATTCTTCGATTTGTCTGATTGTGAGAAATATCTTTAATACCCAACATATAGCAAAAAATATCTAATCCAGCAATGATGTTGAATTTTATGACAGTTATCCTGAATAAATAATATCCTGTATTATCGCTTTTGAATAATTTTAGCCTTTTTTTAGTTTCTTTTCACTGGCCCTTTCTTTCTAGGTTATAATTTGAAACTTCAATTCGTTCACTTCCTCCTGATTGAGAGCATAACATTTCATCCGAACAGATTGGAAATATGCCCTTGTTTTGACCTTCAATACTGATTCTATGACAATTACCCAGGATAAAAGATACCATGTATCACACTGATTTGTTTAAGATACGCTGAAAGATATGGACATGAATTATATTCACAAGTAAAATATAACATATCTAAGCCTAAAGTGAATTAATGAAATCTTTTACACCTATGAACATATCAAGTTATTTGATGAAGCATTAAAGAAAATTAAGTATACTCAGGATATCAGAATAATTTCTGGCTTCGAATATCCCGATGATACTTACATAATTGGTAAAATAATTGCTGAAATATCTCTCTCAAAATTGATTACCATTTTGGATATAGATGGAAAATAAGTAACTGATATTCGTTTATATATACCGATTGTACTCATCTTCTCCCTCATTCAAGAATGTTATTCCCTGCGTATAAAAGGTGTGTTCTGGAACAATTAAAAATCGAATAAATCAATTTATTCTATTTGAGTAAAAGGACATTGAAAGACAATTAAATACATATAACAAACAAACAATTTTATTAAATTTCATCAAATACTTTCAAAACACATTTCAAAGAAATGAAATGGAAATAAGTCTTTCAATTTGATGGAAATAAGTCTTGAAAATTCAAAAATTCTAGAATATTAAAAAAGAAACTAAGAATTAATTTGCACTTATTTCGTCTACATGAGATTTGATTTCGATGAAACAATTTACTGATGCTGAAATATCTGGAAACTGAATGTATATATCAAACTTATTCAATGAACATCATTTGTCTATATAGAACGAGTAAAGATGTTTCTAAAGAAATGTGGAGCTATAAATGTTCATATAGTCTCCAATGCTGTTAATGATATCTAATAGAATAAATATGAACATCAATCTTTTGTTAAGAAAGATGCACTGAGTTACTAAGTACTGAATTTTATTATTTTTGCCCAATTACTAACCTCTATAGAAATTGCCAAGTCTTAGAGTTTCTCCAGGCGGTCTGAAATCGTACTAAACACCGCAAATATAGAGACATTAATTCAGTTTCTTACCAGAAAATGCAGCAATTATAACTACGAAGATGATAAATCTCATGTTTACATTCTAAAGCTACACATACAAAGAATTCATTAATCTCCTAAATACACAGCGTTTCCATTTTTCAATTCATTATAATCTTTCATTGTTTTCTTGGGAACTTTTCCATATGTTAGAATCTCTACTTTCATACATTCTAATTCAATATTATCTGTTATCTCAGTGACGCAGAATATCTTATCTCTTCAATGAGGACCAAACATATTCTGTGAGGAAGAATATGTTGTGATTTTATTGAGTCAAAATCATTCTTGCTTCTATTTATCTTTAAATTAAAAGTATTAAGTATTTCCTTTTTATTGAATAAATAAACTTATTGTGCATAATTAAGATTTTTCAGGAATTTTAACATCATTGTTTAGGGAGATGTTCACTTTTCTACAATATATTTCTTATAATCGTGGCTTTGTATAAGACAAGAATAATCATAGGCTTTTTATAGGACAAGAAGATACAGTGCGGAAAATTCAGTGTAAATAGATAGGATTAGGGCAATTGAAATATAGATGAAACAGGCAAGAATTCATAAAATTAAAAAATATATATAACTTTCAGAAATACCTCAAAAATCAAAAAAAAAACTTAATCACAAATTGTTTCAATGCAGTGGATCTAGCAAAATATAATAATGGTCAACGTAAAAAGCTAAACAAACAAATGGTGACAAAAAACGTTTAAAAACTAATGGGCATTCGCTAAAGATTTTAAGATAGGAGATACATTTTTTTTATTCGATAAAATAATATATCTTTAATTTTTAAGTGTCAATAAAATGATATTTTTAGATGGAATAAAGGGATTTCATATTTCTAATAGAATTGAAAATAGAAAAGATATTGATCATTTTCTAAAGATTTTCAAATAATCATATGCCAAAATATAAAATGTCTTCTTGTATCGTTTATTTTTCTTACTTTCATTTCTCACGCCCTATTAATACAACAACAACAAAAATCGAAATTTGTAGGAGGTTTGGCTGTTAGAGAGTTCATTCTAAGAATTTGATTTCATTCAAAATAATGAGATCTCTTTTGAAATAATCCATGTGTAATTCGGGAACAGACATTCACTAAACGGAATCAACCAATAGAGTGTAAGGTGCTCTACTTATTTTAAATAGAAAAAAAAATTAAAAAATCGTGGCTAATTCATTAATTGAATACTCCCAATCAAATTGGGATGAGGTCAAACGTATAGACGTATAGGATAATACTCATGTATTAAACATAGAATTGAATAATAAAATAATTTTTTTTTAAATATAATTTTGCTATTTTCGAAAAATAATCCCGTAATATATATATATATATATATAT
>JAOUZG010019159.1:20499663-20509741 GCA_026289955.1 Argiope argentata | reverse complement strand
ATATATATATATATATATATATATATATAGATAGATAGATAGATAGATAGATAGATAGATAGATAGATAGATAGATAGAGAGAGAGAGAGAGAGAGAGAGAGAGAGAGAGAGAGAGAGATTCTAAAAGACATGGACTAAAAAGAAATTTAAAAAAACTTATGCGCCATCTAATTATGAAAGAACTATATAATACAGCGATAGTTATTTTTTCTATCTGAAGGTAATTTTTTGTTATCAGAGATTATACTTAAAAATACTCAATAAAATTATACTTTTCTTTGCTTTTAAGTATCACTTACGAAAATATTTAATAGAAGAAAGCAAAATGGCAAGTTGAATTAGAGGTTTCATTTAAAATCCTAAAGTTTATTTTTTATCATGATAACGCAGTATTTACCGTCGGATATGCTTTAAAGTTCTTTTACATCAAATTACAAGATCTGTCTTCCTTTGAAATCAGTGTACCACATTGCTTTCTTAAATAATGCATTATTCAGATATCCGTTTCTAAGAATTTTATCATCCACAAATTTACAGGGCATCCCTTTATGTAGCCCAAAAGGTTCTACTCTACTCAGACTGAAAGTCTGATGTTTCAATTATATCCCTGTCTAACATTGCAGGGATAACAGTATCATTTCATTTCCTTCCTTTTAAACATTCTTTTCTGACATTTGTTGATAATATTTATAAGAATTCTTTTATCTAAAAGACCTTCTAAATCTATAATCTCAAGCAGAAATGCATTTTATTTTGTAGTTAAATTAATTAATTAATTTAAAACATAGTTAATTTAACACATTTTGACTCAGATAATTACTTTCCCAGCAGATCATTTAATACTATACAGAAAAAGAAAATATTTAACGAAATACTATTCTATATGAATACAGTTTTAAATGCCATACAAAATTCGATTAAATTTCATCCGTGTGGGAAAAATTCTAGAATAGTTGAACATTTTTACTTCTGAACTTTTGAATTATTAAATAAATTTGACCCTTTTTTATTTATCTGCTAAAGATTAAAACTATGTCGTTGACTATATACAATAAGTACATCCAATTCCATTGCAAAAAGAAATTATGTGATTATATGGTAAAATCCATTGTCCTCACAATCCATATAATGTTTCATTGTGTATTCCAATATGATGCACTAAAGTCCTTTTCATAATGCTCACCCTTTAAGCAGGTAAGTCTTAATTATCCTCCATAGAAATTTACTTTTATCTATTTCTTAGGATATAATTAAAAATAAATATGGTTAACTTTTTATTCAGTCAAATTATCTCATACAAATATTTAAAGAATACTTATTCATTGTTTATGAGTCAAAATTAGTTTTTTTTAAAATTACGAATCTATAGTTTTAGCTCTAACAATGAATGAAATGATTTTTCGATGTGATGAATCTGCCTTAATTTCCGATAATGTTTTCTGAAAAGTACTAAATAATAATCGAAGAATTCATTTTTGAATTATGTATTTTTTTATAGTGGAAAAAAATTTTTTCACCTTTTTTATCTTATTTTTTAACAATAACTAATAAGTATCAAGTATCATCTATTTCTTAAAAATATTTAGATATTATAATTGGATTTACACTTTACTGCATGGATTAAGAAAGCATAGAAAAAATTGTCTCATGGGTAATATAGCTTCTTTTAATTATCATTAAGACATTAAAAGAAAAATAATGAAAAAGTTTTATTTTTTGATTTTTTATGCGAAACCATATATGGGTTCGTATATAGTATAGAAACAGTTGAAAAGCGAAAAATTATTATCCGTAGAAAAGATGAGTATACAGATTTCATGAAAATATTTTTTGTAAAAAAGAACTTACGTTTTGCCCTGTTATCGTTTTTTTGAAAATGCATCATTTGCAGTTCAATTCTGCCTTTTCACCCACTTATACAAAAGTAAGGTTATTTCGAAATGTCGTAAAATCATAGACAAATTTTTGCGTTTTATTATTGCTAAATACATATTTGATGGATTAAAATAGTTTGAATTATTTTATAATTCTTAATTTGGAAATAAAATTGAATTAAACCTGCAAAACCATATATAGGCACATATGCGGTAAAAGGTTAAGTTTTTTTTTCTCTTCCCTATTAACAATATCCGAAATAAATATACTATCATGTTACTTTCGGATATTGTAATTAGTATTATTCATAGATGTATTATAGATTATTCATAGATTGGTATTATTCATAGAAATTATTCGCCGTTAATTTCATCTTCCAAGGTTTAGCTTCAAATCTGTCTTTAGCACTCAATTATCCTTTATATTCTTTCATATTTCTTTATTATCCTAGCCAACTGTTTAATATTCTTTCAGCATCGCTTTTTTAAAACTAAATTCATCAGATTTAATCCTTAGAAACTCTAAATTATAAACATAGAATTCCATAACAACTAAATACACTTCAATTTAACCTTTTGAACAATGTTACTATTTAGTACTCATGTTAGTAGACTTGTTTCCTCAAGGAACTACTCGTTATCCGTTAGAAACAAAGTAAATATTGCAGTTGTAAGATCTTAAAACTCTCATCATTCTCGAATGACCCTATTGTTTAGTTTTGAATAGTGTTTCTTGATAATCCGACTCAAACTCATCAACTAAATAAAGTTTTGAAAAGGAACCGTTAAATTTAGACGATAAAATCGGGGCAAGAAACGGGAAAATTTAAGCTCTATTATTGGAAATAGAGAAATTGTTTAAATTCTCGTCTCAAACATAGTTTTAATTCCCAATTCAAAAAGCTCAATTATCTGCAGATTGTTGATGTATTTTGGTTGAAAGTTTGTAGTTTTAAACTCTGATATATTTATATATATCAAAAATTAATTGAAAAGTTTGTATCTTTTACAAACAGATGTCTAAGGAAAACTGATATCTCTAAAAATTTTATTTCATTTGTAGTGTTTTATAAAGAGATAAACACAAAATCTTCTCTCTGACCAAACCGACATGTTTTGCTGTTTTTGAATTCATTGGTACATTTTACGTTACAAAAATTATTCATTTGAAAAACATAATTTCTTTATAATATAATTTATTAAAAAATATATTATTATTTTTTATTTTAGAATATTTAGAATCATAATTTTCCATTTAAATTTTAATGCTTATGTATTAAAAATGAACGATATAAATTCTATTACTTTTATCGTTTGGAATAATTTACAAAACATTTCAATAAATATTTTGTTTAGTGATAATAACGTAGCAAAAACCAAATGAAAAATTGTTATTAAGAAGAAAATAGCTAAAAAATTGATTTAAGTTTATTTTTCATTTGATGAATAAAAATTACTTTTGATCAAACTTTTAAATAAGAACAGAAATTTCATCTATGAAAATACGGAATATTCTTTGAATTATACTTTAAGCATTTTATTTTCATTTTATTTCTAGAATATGAGCTTTTAAAACTTAAAAAATAAATAAAATTTTCAAACTTTATACTTGTAAAAATATTGCTCCATTCTTAATTCATAACATACCATTTGTCGAAGTATTTTGCTATTGATTTATGAAAAAATGGATTTTAATGCGCAATTGCTAATCCTTTATTTAATTATTATCTAAGCATTGATGCCCATCAGACTTGATGGAGTTTCGATGCTTATCGAAATTATTAATATTTATTAAAACATCCGATGTTAAAAGATAATTTATGACAGCAAAAATAAATCTGATACAATATTCTTAATTGGAATCGTAGTTATATTTTGAAATCCTCCGAAATGATATATGTTGATGGATATATAAACCTTGTTATTCGGAATGAGTATTGTAAATGAGTGGAAAATGAGCTAGAATGTTTATTATGTGCATCACTTTTAATTTTCATTTCCTTTACTTTTATAAATTTTCAAAAATGTATACATTTTCAGGACGCTACTTCTTTAAAAAAACCTAAATACATTTATCTTCCATAACACGTTGTGTAACTTAAATTACTTTACATCCGATGTAAAAATATTATTTTCGTTATAGATTGGTTCATTAGTCCTTTATAACAACACATATTATGGTGATTTTCGAATTTGTTCAATTTTTCAATGCAGCTCAAACATTCAAGAATATAAAGAAACAGTCCTTCCTATGTTTTTGTGTTAATTCTTCTTGCGTCTTGACAGGACGGCAATTAAATTGAAGCTATGCTAGTAAAGTATTAATAAAATGGGAAGGATTTTATTGGACTTATTTCAATTTATATGATTAAGTTTTAGATTGCATATTTTGTAATTATATGTGTGTCTTTCACAATTTTAAAATATTTATCTTTTGCTTTTTTTCTCTTCAAATAATAAATCATTTAAATTCTCTAAGAAATGTTCCCTATTTGAAATTTTTCAGATACTTTTTATTGACATATTTCTTGTTATTTTTATCATAAAATTATTTTTAATGATAGTTGTTCAATTTATTATCGTTTATATATGACACTCTTTGTAATACCTTTCTTTTCAGTTTTATTATACGATTTTTATAATGTTCCTAAATTTTGCTAGAATGGCCAGAAATTGTATCAATTTTCAGAAACAGAATTTTTTGTTTGGATATTGATTATGTTTTCGGTGATATTTGTCAGAGAATTTTTACTTTTTTATATACATTTTTTTAGTCGTAATCATTTTATCTAAAAACTAAGTCCAGATTCCAATTACATGTTTTAACTAATACTTTTTAAATAAAAATATTATGTTAATAATATAATGAAAAAATTATGATACGAGACTAAATTTCGTATCCACGATTCATTTAAATATTTTATTTAACGCTTTGTATTTCGAGGGCATGTACGTGCATTAAAGGTACCCTTTTTAGGGTTAAAGTATCTATAAAACTATCTTTGCTACTAGGATATTTATTATGCAGAAAAACCATAATACATTTTTTTTAAAAAAAATTATCCTATGAGAATGGGAATTGATAACCTTTATTGCTTCCGAAATATTCCAAATTATCTATTGCCTTTAATATTGAAAAATCATTCAAAAACATAGTTATTTTATTAATCAATCCTTGACTTCTTCTGGTATCTCAAGATGTAAATTGTAATATTTGATGCATTTCTCAACTTATCTGGTTATGCGCATATAACGTTAACACATAATGAAATTTAATGTGAATAAAATGATGATTGCAATATACTCAGCTTATTACTTTCGCATTTAAAAGGAAAATTAATACTATAAGCAAAAAGTTCCTAAACTCATGTGAAATAAACAAAAAGTGACAAAAATAAATGTTTAAAGGTACATAAAATGTCCATATATTTAATAATGAAATTTACATCCATATAATTCTACTGTATTCACTTTGCTACAGGAGATTCCATCTCCTACTCCTCTACCGGAGCTTCAGTTTCTGGTGTAGACTCGGGTGCAATCGTGGTTTCTCGTTCCTCTGTTGTGGTCTCGGGCTCTTCAGTTTGAGCTGGAGTAGTGTGAGCAATGTCCTCAACACATCTCGGATTAGTTTTTATTGTTCCAAACTATAAGATAATGAATTTTCACGAATCAAGTTAAAGATACCATGCAATATGAAGATATAGTATTTCCAGTTGTTAAATAGTATCAATAGATCAAGATATAGTTTTAAGGGGGAAAAAAGTAAAATAAAGGACCAATGTGATGTTTATACTTTTTAAATGATCTAAAGGAAATTTCCAAGTATCGTGATATATTACCATAAAAATCTCCAGATTCAAATCCTTTGGGTGCAATTTTTTATTTGTTTTAATACGAAAAATGCAAAGAAAAAATATTGTATTGTAGAAAAAAAATCAAATTCTAAATATTGAAAAATTTTCAAATATCGGACTTCTCTGAGATCAAAAATTACATGTTTGGGGCTATATCTATCTGTCTATCTCTAAACAGGATAACTCAATAACGCTATCAATACTCAAATGAAATATGAAATAAGGACTTAGCGTAACACCAACAAAAGATAGAAATTAAATCTGCTATGCATATTTCAATGTTCTGATATGATAATAAAGTCTCAAGCCATATCAAAATTTTATTTGAATTGATCAGAAAAATGGCGTCTGAAATGAAAGAGGGATTGAGGAATGACAACTATTCGAACGAAGAATTTAGTGAAAATTGTCTCAACCATAGATCTAAATTTCATAATTTTTGCTTACTAATTTACTGACTAATTTTGCTTACCATGTAAGAATTTTATGACCCCGACTCAAAATCTGCATTTTTATGTGATGGGGAAGGGAAAATTATCTTTATTAAATCTCTTGTATACGAAGGGATATAAAAAGAATATAATTGTTGGAAAATTCAAACTCCAATTTGTGGCAATTTTTCACGATTCAAACTATTTCAAAAACGCATATGAGTCCAAAAACACAGTTTTTGAATCAGTGTGTCTGTTTGGTTCTAAATATAGTGATTCCAAATCCTTTGAGCTAAGCGAAGGGGATTTATCATATGTTATTTAAATTTACACATTTCCAATAAAATTGAACGAAATCTCTTCACAAAACGCTACCCGAATACATTTTAACACGATAACTACAGAAGTTATAAAACTATACAGATAAAATTATGTACATATATTTAGGATCTAAATTAAAAATCATCTGAAAACTGTAATTAAATCCTTTAAAGAATCGACAGCATATTTATTGGTTTGTATTTCAGTCTATATTGTAAGCGCGATAACTCAGAAATGCAATGACTTAAATACAGGGAATTTGATATTTGATTTTATGACTGAAATTGTAGTTTTGACCATATTTTGCTTGTTTTTATTTTCTCATGAAAAAGCCTCCACAATACACATTCGTTGTTCTGGTTCTTGCTTCAACAGCATCAAAGCGATTAACTGCACCCTTTTATAAGCTGTTTTGTAATTTTTATTCACCAATGACATGCCTTTATTAATATATAAATTAATTAATTATACAGGGTGATTCAAAACTTATCGTTCAAATTTCGTGTTGAAGTACGTCAGGAAATCAATTTCACATAGGAACGTATGTCCACAAGTCTCAATAAGACCGGCAGCAGCCATTATTGGGATAACTAAATCTATTTAATTGTTGACGGCGGTCTCGTACATATGATCCTGCTCTAAAAGAAACCCATGGAGGTAAATCAGGTGACCTGAGTGACCAAGTGACCAGTCTTCCTCTACCGACCCACTGAGTTCCCAATGTTCGACCCTATA
Organism: Argiope argentata; assembly: GCA_026289955.1. Classification (NCBI taxonomy): domain Eukaryota; kingdom Metazoa; phylum Arthropoda; class Arachnida; order Araneae; family Araneidae; genus Argiope; species Argiope argentata. The sequence goes on along the minus strand of JAOUZG010019159.1, from coordinate 20,502,522 downwards.
CGTACATTCTTGTACGGTGTGCATTCTGAAAGACGTGGAAAATTCCAACAACACCAAATTCTCCTGGCATAAATATTATCGACAATATCTAAAATGTGCTGTCCTTAGGAGATCTCCACCACCTCGCACTCCCCAGGCTTTGTGGCATGCCCTGCAGAAATCCTGGTGTGCTATGTCTACAGAATATATTGAGAGAAATCCAACAAATCTCTATAAATCAATAAGTAATGGAATTCATTATTCTTTAATTAACATGTTACTGAACTTAGATGAGTGCTATTTTACTGCATATAGCGAAAGACGTTTTTTTAGACGTTACGCTACCCAAAGGCAGTAAAATAAATCGATTTTTATTCTGCTTACTCCTACTCAAAATGGAGTTCTTTAATGGATTCTAAAAATGCTACATCACCCATTTAGATACAGAAATGGTTAAATCTACTTCACGACAACGGGTGTGAATTCAAAAATAGAATATGTAACTGGCTGTAATTAAGTTTAATTTCAATGAAATAAATGTTTTTTGGGGGGGCCTCAAAATAGCTACTCGTTTTCATTCATGTGAATATTCTGTGAAGCAGGAATGTTGCAAACATTTGTTTCAGCACTGACGATCAATATTGTGCTATATGTTACAATAATTTTCATGTCAATGTTTATATTGTAATCTTTCAATATTAATGAACTGGTATTGAATTTATTTAGCGCCATTACTTACCCACGTGTCTCTAATTTCAGGCTCACAGACGAGTCCAGAAGCACATGGACAATAATATTCATAATAATCACCACGAAAACCAGAAGCTTCGCGTGGTTCACTACATTTATTGCCTGCAAAATATAAAATCATTGAATTCAGTAGGAAATTTAACACATAACTATAATATAATACGTTTTTAATGCCTTTGTGATAAAAACTCAAAGAGTTTTTAGGTTATTTATTAATTTTTTAATTTAAAATTACCGCCAAATTTTATTGTTGTTTTAGCATTGAAAAGCAACATAAATATAGAGGAAGATGCAAAAATAGTATTTAGGGATATACTTCATGAAATAAACAACATTTTTATTTCCTATTTTGCAAATATCCATCCAATAGAGAGAAAACAATTTTATTTGTGGTACGCCAAAATACTTAATGGATATTCTGAGTTGTGAAATTTGAAGTTAGCACTAGTATATATATATTAATTTTTTTTGACGTTTCTTTCATTCATCATAAACATTTTCCAAATTTTTTTAAAATAATATTTTCTTAAAAATAATTTTGAAAATCTGGTTTCTGATTTTGATTATTTTATTTTGTTTCTCAAAATATTATATTAGTTTATATAAAATGCCATCTAATGAGATAGTCCATCATACATTTTTATCTTATAAATAATATTCTGAACATGACATCTATATATACATTATAAATGTGAAATTTGGGATAGATAGATGGACGATGTTACTCAATCACGCCAGAACAGCAGAATGAAATTGGATGAAATTAAGCACAGAGAGAGATTATATTTTACAGAAGAGCATAGGCTAATATTTATTCCTGTTAATTGAGTGGTTAATTTTGTAATAATTAAAAACTAACTTTCTCCCCCAAAATCTTCTCCACCGCTAATTTCGATTTTTTTTCCTTCGTTATCGAATGGGGTTAGGCTTAACATATTTCAAACGATTCTGTTAATTTTCTTTGTGTTTGATGAAATTAAAACCAAACATCGTTAATTAATCGATCTTTAGGATTCATTATGAAGAACTTTTAAATTAAAATAAATTAATAATAAAAAATTAAAATAATCTGGGTGGGAAAATCGATCTTGGAATTTCCTAAATTCACATTTTTTTTAATTATATCCATCTGCTTTTACTTAGCTCTGTTCACTAATCTATTTGCAAACGCCATAATTTAAAAAGTAATAAATTAGATGGCTGAAATTCAATTTGCATTCATAGCAGTAAATTTACAGTTTTCGGGCCAATATTGATGAAATAGATAAAAAATAAACATTCCTACCTACGCACTTGTTTCTCTCTCTCTCTCTCTGTGTGTGTGTGTGTGTGTGCTAACTACCAACGAATTAAACGAACTTAAAATCTTTTGCTACGTGCTAGTTTTAATAAGAGAGGGTTTATCTATTCTCCAATTTTTCAAAACCAAAAGATAAACGTTCCCGTTTATTCACTTTGAACTAACTTAATAGATGGCGCTTCAATTATTCCTTATAATGACGGTACATTCTGACCACACGGTTATAGTCTCCAAAATCGGAAAATTAAATTAAGTTTGACGGAGTACGCTTGCACTAATAGGTTGATTGTATGTGTTTTGATTGCATATTTTAATGATTTTTGTTTTATATGTTTTTGTGGGGGGGGGGGTGTTTTGAGCAATTTGCTATGATTATATTTAGATGCTAAAAATGTTTTGAAATAATTTTACTGTTATTGTGCGATTTTAAATTTGTGATACTAATTTTAACTCCAACACCTTGGTATATAATTTGATTATTTTTAGTTTTTGGTTTTATGGTCTTTTGTTTGGTTTGAGCAATTTTCTGTAATCTACTTTAGATTTTAAAAAAAAATGTGCCTAGAAATGTGTGGAATTGTTTTTAATTCTGTGATACTAATTGATCACCAAATTCTCAACTTCCTGACATTTTTCGGCCACGAGGGGTCATTGTTTTTACTAAAGTCAGACGGCTCAAGGATAAAGTTCCTTGTATGAATCTCTGCCTAAGAGTGACCCTTGATAAAGTCTTCAGGCTGAATTCTTCATATATTTTCCTTTTATTTTTTGCTTTAAACCTAATTTTTCTTGCTTTTTAGAGTATATATATATATATATATATATATATA
>JAOUZG010019159.1:20467749-20486343 GCA_026289955.1 Argiope argentata | reverse complement strand
TATATATATCTGAAGATTGACCTTCAGTTCTTGGTACAAAACCTGTCGTAATATAGGCTATTGAGTAAAGGTTAATACATAAAATATTTTGCTTTTCGTAATAAGTATTCAGGCATTTTGTTTCTGAAAATCAAAGTTTGGTTAGTCAGTTTTTATTGAATATTTCATAACTAAAGCATGTGACATCTGCTTAAACGTGCAGGAAATTTATACTTACGAATGGCAAGAATTTGTCTGTTGGTTCACAAGTTAAACCAGCGTTGTACGGGCAGTGGTTTAGGTATTTCTGACCATGAAAGTCAAACTTTTCATCCTCTCCTTTACATGACTCCCCTGCAAAATGCTACATTCTTTGTTTAGTATTAATAAATACTTTGAATTACCGATAAACGTGTAAGAAGTGAGTGCTATTGAAATGAAGTTTAATAATTTGTTGCATAAGTGTCTTGAATTCTTAATAAAAGTTCGAATGCCGTTTCTATTTTGGTGACCGCATTCACCTTAATACCTACGATTATAAATCTAATTTATTCTTCTTCAAGGAAACAAAATTCATTTATGTATACACTCATTGAGTGTACAAAATTCCTTATTTTATACACATAAAAACATATTTAAGCCAAATCTTACATGTGTTCTTTTATTGTATTTTATTCAGTGAATTTGTATCACAAGACAACAACAACAAAAAATTCCTACCAAACAAAAAGATTATTAGAGAGATGATTTTTATAAAACTCCCTCCCCCTTCCCAAATAAATAAATAAATGGAAGTTAGTAAAATTACTTATATAATTTTTCATATTTAAGAAGCTTTCAGAATACAATTGTAAAATTATCTTTAATTTTTTTATCGATAAAGTTATAGTTCATTCAAACAATGTCTCAAGAATGGCTAGTTATAACATTTATGCTTAACATTGTTAGATGTAGTATTTCTACCCTATTGGCATTTCAGAAAATGAATCCTTTTAAATTTTATGGGAAAAGGAGGAGGGATGTTGCGCAAAATGTCACTGTACCACCAGAGGATAGTGATGATCCTCATGCTGGTGAAAACTCGAGCGATGAAGATGTGGAATCAGAGTCACCTGATGACTCCGAATGTGCTTCAGATAGTTTCTCTGAAGATGAAACAACACCAAAACTTCACGTTGTCAAGTCTGCGGGCAGACTATTTTAACTTTTTGGTAAAAAATCTGTTTTCCTCCTTGCATATTACTTTTTATGCTGCCAGCTGATATTTGACTGTAATAAAGTTATTGGTGATTTACACATTGTACATTGAAACAAATTATGAAAGATAAAATTTTACCAAGGATATTCAAATGTTTTGTTAGTAAGACTAACTATTGTAAACAGGCAGTTAATAAGGAATTATTTCTTTTTAATCTAAAAATTGTGTGACGGGTTGCCTACCTTCTGGTGAGGCCTAACTGATGTACCGAATTTGGTACATACCTTAATTTTTATCTATTTTGACAAAAAAAAGTTTTAAAAATGGGTAGGTGTGCTTCCTATGGTCTCCCTTGATTGAGATTCGGAAGGGAAAAAAATTTCCTTAGGAAAAAAAATGTTGACCATAAAGGGTGAGTAATTAAAAATTATAATTCGTAATGTATCTTTTATAATTCGGTTTAGACTTATAAAATTGTTTTTAAATTGTTCTTTGTCTTTATATATACATAAAATTCAATTACTTTTTTATATTAAAAAAAGGATTCGAATTGAACTATGCATAATATCCATCTCGTTTCAATTATATGTTTGTTTTTGCAAACCCAACTTTCAAATGATAAATATGAAGAAACTGATTTCCCCCCCCCCAAAAAAAACAATTGCAGCAAATATATGGCTTGCATATCTCACCTTTCTGCGCTAGCTTTCGGCATTCCCCTCTCCTAAAACCGAAAATTCCCTTTGTAATACAACATTCGTCTTCGTTGCAATCTTCCCCCGAATAGCAACGCTTGGCTTCACTGCAAGCCTGAAACATCATTGTATTTTATACAATGCATTTTAAAACTGTGGAAATATTCTAGAATTTCAAATAATAATTTTATAGATGAAGTCTAAGAAGATAAAAAAAATGTTTTCTCATATTCTTTGTATAGAGATTGTTATCGTAAAAATAGTTCGAACTTAAGATTTAGATTTTTTTTTTTTTTTGAAAATGTCAGTTTTTTTCTTTGTCTTTGGCAATGATATCTCATACTTATAACAAGACAGATGAAATTAGTTATATGGATTCTGTATGGGGTTTAAAGATTTCTCTCAATTTTTGAGCAAATTCTATTCAGAAGTCTGTCCATCCGGCTGTTCAAATATAAACTGAAGCTATAATAAAAAGTGAAAAGATTTATATAAAATGTGGTAATTTACTTTTTAAATAAAATTATCTATCCAAATTGGAGCAAAATCCAGCAGAGGATGATCTTATGTCTCTCGGTATTTTCAGAATTATGTAAAAGCGATAATACAGAAACGCATGACTAAATATATCAAATTTAGTATGGTATTTTGTAATTAATTACAAGCGTAGTTTTGTGATTAAAATCTTTAATTCAATCAGTTTGAAAAAATTTGTCTAAAATCCAAATTGGATTTTCGTATACTTTTAATAGCATACCATAGATTATTCACAAAAGATTCCACTATATTTTCAGTGAAATTGTTAAGTTCAAGTTAACGCTCAATATGTCGTAATTTTTGTACGGTAATATCAGTTCTGTGACTAACAGTATTTTTAGAGAGTGTGCAAAAAGGTTTTAATTGGACTATTCGCTCTGAAATGAGCAATCATTATATTTTGGTAACCAAAAAAAAATTTTTTTAAAGTAAATACACAAATTATTGGGGCTCAAAAGTATATTCTTCGAATAGACGTGTAATGAGGACGTATTTATTTGGTTACAAAAGGAAAATAAATTTTTACCAATATGGTCACTAATATTTTAAATATTCCTTAAAAAAATTTAGTGAGCTATAAACTAGTATTTCTTCGATTTTCAGTGAAAGTAAATACAAGAAATTTCATAAAGGGGCTATAATAAGTTACAAAGTCACAGTGTAAAACCACAACACATTTTTTAAATAATTTGCCATTATCTTAAAATATGAATTCAAAGAATTGGGACTTTCATCCAATGAAAAACATTAATACGTACTCAAATTATAAAACAAAATCTTTTTATCTTGATTATTCTGATTGAGAATAAAAAAATTCATTTACGAAAATGGTAAGTGTTTCTTTTACAAAACCGCATTCTCGTCTGCATAAATATCTCATCGTTTATTATATTATCCTTACGAGCCCAAATATCTTAAATAATAAAAAAAAATAATAAATATTATTTTCGGTGAAGCACCACGTGCTCATGAAAGTCACATTATATTGTTATTCATTTTAATGGTTTCATTGAATGAGTCACTTTAGTATTTCAAATGATACAGAAAAAAAATCATGGTTCAAAATGACACTTTTCTAGGTTTTATTTGCTATAGTCATTACTTATTATTTTTTTATCAGAGCTTTTGTAATTGCAAAGTCAACACGTCATTAAAAGCTTATTTTTAAATACTCTTTCAGATAATAAAATTTTTATTTTTCGCATACGAAATTTCCTTATTTTTTGACTACTGCTTTTTACTGATTCCACAAACCTCTTCCCAAAAACAACATCATGTTCTGACATGATAATAACTTTCAGAGTATCTTTTCTATTTTTCTATTTTTTTTTTTTTTCAAAAATATTTAAGAATATAATTTTGAACAATAGATTCAATCATTTATTATTCCAAAGATTTTTTCTAATATTTACCTCAGAAAACACAATTCCCTACGATATTAATGCGTATGCTTAAACTCCTCGTATTATAATTCAAAAATGTTTGATGCAAATTTCAAACATAGACTTTGTTTCATGAATATCCAAATAATTACATTTCTTCAGACAAATATTCCTAATAATTGCATTAAATAATTGTATTATTTAAATTTTATTCTCTACTTCATTGAATAAGAAACTAAAATCGAAATTAATCACAATACACTTTTAATTCTAATATAACTGTTATTTCATTTTTTTTAAAATTTTAATGATATTCATAATTAATTGATTGAATATCTTACCCAAAATACCGGGAGTACTGCAACAATAAGCAAAAGCTTCATCTTATCCTTTCTAACAAATGTCTGTGTCAACTTATACCAAAATACTTTGACTCATGTATAGAACATTCTTTTATAATAACAATTATTTTCATAAGAATGTTTCCACCTGTATGTTAAATAGCATTTGCGTAAACTAACGTTTTAAATTCCTTTATCAGAAGACGCTTGGGGAATTTTGTAATCGAAAGCAAATAATGAAGATGCACAAATATGGAAACACAAATTAATGAGATTATGGCAATTATTTAGCCCGGACGTTTTAAAAATAATGGAAAGCAATAACGCAAATATTACACATTTCATAACTTGTACAATCTAATCATCTCCCAACAGCTCATTTCTAAATCTTAAGAAATTGAAATAAATACTGTTGAAGATATACAATAAATAAAGGGAAGAATGATATTTTAGATAGTTAAAAACAATAAATATATTTATCAAAATATTGCAAATTCTAACGAACCAAATCGTACAACTATTCATACTTATTAAAATGATATTGACAAACCAAAACATATATTAAAAACTAAACTCGAATTATTTTATGACTAAAACAAAAGGAGCCATATTTGCTTAACAAAATAGGATCATTTATAATTTTTTTTACGAAAAAATTTGAAAAAAAGAAAATTTTGATCAAACAAAAAATGTCATCTTTAACCACTTAACAGTTTTGCCCGTACGCTGTACGTGCATCGATTTATTGAATTTTGATGGCTGTAAGCTAAAAATAAACCCATTAATAATGATTATAATTCAATATAAAAATTACTTCGAATACATAGATAAGTCATGTACTCTATGGATTTCCATTGGATACAAAAAAAGAAAATATTCCTAAAATAGAAGGTGTCATTTTAATAGATAGTAAAGAAAATAAAACAGTTAAGTGGTTATATTGAATTGATTCATAATTTCAATAATTTTTTTCTATAATAAATATATATTTTTTATATATATCATGAATATTTATTTAAGAAATATGCTGGAAAAATTATATCTTTTTTTATAAAAGAAAGTGACAATTAAATTATAATTAATAATTTTAAAGACATAAAATAAATTTTTAAATCCTTAGGAATTGCTTAAATTTAGGATGATTTAAGTTTCATGAGAGAAATATACGGTCACGCAGACAAAATACAAATAATATCATGGCACATATTTCTTTTAAATTAAAAAAAAAGTTTGAAATATAAAAATGGAGCCTTAAATTTTTAAATTAGCAAATGCAAATGAAAAATGCATCCATTATTTAAAAGAAAAAATGCTAGGTATGACATATTGTTTCCACGCAACTGAAATTTTACATTCAGTTTCTCACAAAAGTAAGTATGCATTTCATAGCTTAAGTGAAAAAGCTCTAGTTCTCAAATAAATATAAGAAAAATAATATTTTGGAGAGTGTTGTTTATAGCTTCTGATTCAAGTCATAAAGTAATCTTCATCATTATCTTTATCTTTTCTTTATCTTTATCTTCATCTTTACTTATAATAAAGCACGATGTGTGTGTGTGTGTGTTGGCGCTGTACAGGCCAAACTAGTCGACCTACAGCTACCAAATTTGGTATATGTATACCTTGGGTACCGGGAATATGCACCTCGGAGCCCTTTTTTGAATTTTTAATTATAATTTTAATTAATTAGAAAATAAGCCAAATTTTAAAGTTTTTTCGCTATAACTTCTGAAAATATAACAGCACAAAATTGATTTTTTGCATCACGTTAAAGCTCAAAAAATTAGCTTTTCAATGATACTATTGTTTTGACCTACGGATTAAAACTCTATTTTTAATGAATTTTTAAACATTTAATTTATTCGGTTTTTTTCAACCACTTATTTCGCAAAAAAAAAATAAATAAATAAAATTTTATCTTGAACTTGAAAGATATAAGGTATTGGGATTTATAGCTACAATGACTTTTATCCCTGGTTTCCAGAAGTTAATTATTTAAAAAATCTTCTGAAAAATAAACCAAATCATTATATTTTTAAAACTTTAAGAGTAATTTTGTTAAATATCAGAAGAAATTTAAATCACAAAAGTATATATGCACTCTGAATTTTTAATATAAGTTTGGAAGTTATGCTAAAAAGCTTGTAAGTTTGAGATTTAAGTATATCAACAATCACCAATGCCTCCATGTGGAAAAAAATATCAAAAAATCTAAATGGTGCACTAATAAATCTCTATAAGGAAAGCCAGTCCCAAAGGCTAATCGCTAAAATCATAGGCAAAAATCCTGTAACAGCGCAAAAAATCATTGAAAAGTCCAGACTGAGGGAAATACTCAAAACGATTCAAGGACAGGACTACCGCCGGTTTTCACGAATCGAGAAAAGCGAATTATTGTTGGAAATATTTAAAAAAAAAAATCCGAAGATTAGCGCACCAAAATTGACGACTGATGTAAAATAAAATTTTGCGAAGTCATGCAATCCTGAAACAATTCGCCGTGTGTTACGGAAGGTAGGATACCATGGTCGAAATATGCGAAGAAAAACATTTGTTAGCAAAGTGAATCTCAAAAAGAGAACAGATTTTGTAAAAGAAAATGAAAAGCAGGACTGAAATTTTTGGAATTATGGGATTTTTTCGGATGAAAATAAGTTCAATATCCATGGGTCAGATGTACACCAAAAAGTTTGGAGGAAAGCAAATGCAGCTCCAGAACCAAAGAATATGAGAGGAACGGTAAAACACGATGGTGGTTCGATTATGGTTTAGGGTTGCATGGCGGCAACTGGAGTAGGAAATTTAGTTATAATCGACGGAATGATGAAACAATATAGCTATTTGAATATTTTACAGAATATTCTAAGCCAAAGTGCTTCTAAATTGGAACTCGTTGGATCCTTCCCTTTCCAACAAGATAATGATCTCAAACATACTTTTCTGGTGGCTCGGGAATGGCTGCTATATCACGTGCGAAAACATCCAAAAACCTCACAATTTACCTGATCTTAATCCCATTGAACACTTGTGGGATTATCTCGATCGCCAAATTAGAAAGCAAGAGATCGAAATTAAGAACGATCTAAAGCCCTTTTGGTGGAGTGGCAAAAAATACCATCTTCTGTCACTCAAAATTTAATAAAATCAGTGCCATCTATATTCAGAGGTGTTATTAAAACCAAAGGCTATCCACCAAATTACTAAATTTTTTTGAAAAATTGTTACATTTGCAATATTAATGTCTTTGTTTTTGTTTGCATATTTACTTTTATGATGTAAATTACATCCCATTTTAATCTAAGCTTATCTTACTAATTAAATATTTATATATTTTTTAAATATTTGTCTTTTTGTAATTAAGCTCGATTTTGCTGTGATCGAAATAAATCGTTAATTTGAAAACTCTAATATTGTAGGTCTGTGTTATTTTTTCATAGGACATCATTACATGCACTCTGCATACTTACTTTTGTGACTAAGTGTAAATAAAAGAAATTCTCGTTTGCTCATTGACAGCTGAATGATGATTAATTAGACATAATTAACGTTTGCGTTTAGACACACAAATATTTTCGTTTGGCAGTTTCATTTCTTTTCTTACACAGCTTTGCCGTACTTATTTTCTCACCAATAATGAATTCTTTCATGATCTCAAGCACAACGTGGCCTTCTTAATGAAAATCTGCCAATTTACACTAATAGCTTTATTTGTTTAAAATGTAAATTTTTAAAAGCATTTTTTCTATATAATGTTTTTTTCTAAAGTAATAGATGTGTTTAATTACTTAAAAATTTAAGCTTTGTCATTTGTTAAAAGTGCATTATCAGATGTGATTTTATTATGATCTATGACATAAACTATGATTTATATCTAAATGTTTAAATAAAAGTTACTTATCCACTATAGCGATAAATAATACATAAAACTAATTCTCAGCATGTGCCGTATGAGAGCAAAAGACAACATATTTACTTGCATAATTCCTAGGCGTCTGTATTCCCCTGTGAATAATATCGTAACGATTTCATATTGTTTTACTGTGTTGTAAACGGAATTTAATATGAATTTTGAAAGGATTTTACTCTGCCGACTGAGTACATACATTTAAATCGATCAGAAATTTTAATCTTAAGAGCGCAATCAAGTACTTTTTAGCTAAAGCAATCGGTTCGTACAATTTAGCAAGAGTTGTCACGCACAGAAGCATAAAAGGAGAGATCTTGCTTTCGAAGTTAAATGGCGTTAAACTGTAGATAGACGGCATATTATTTTTTTCAATTTGATTTGTTTGAAATAGAAATATCTTTGGTAATTTTTGATGAACAATATATGCATGTTTAGATGGTTTTGAAATACATCAAATATGTGCAAAATATTGTAAAAAATTCTTAAAGAAATATATTTTTATAAAACCTATTAAAATGATAAATTCTAATATCAAATGATAAGTTAGAATTTTTTACAGTTAATTTTCTCTTTATAGTTAATTAAATTATTATACTATGAATTAAAAGTAATTTTTTAAAAAAGCATTAATTGCTAATTTCTTAATATATGAGCAAATTATTGTAATGGCATATACATTCAAAATGGCATCTAACTCTTAAGTATAAGTTTAAATTAGTATTTAGCCAATTGAATAATTATTCCTTCGTAATAAAACAATAAAAATCTAATAATTCTTAGTTTATTCTTAATTGTAAAACAATCGATTTCTTACTGATTAGGTGATATCAATCAGTGATACTGAAGAACTTAATTTTTTTTTCAATTCTTACTATTAGCTCACACTCTCCCTATATATATATGTATACACGTTGTTCAAATCCTCAATCGTTAATAAAATACTTTTTATTCATCCACTTAAATTCAAGTAGAATTTTTTAAACTTGTAGCGGAAGACATTTGATGTTAACACAGTTTTTTTCAAATATTAATTCATTTATTAAATTTAATTAACCTCGCCAAAAATTTTCCTTTCCCCACAGTCAAATAAATTACAAATTCAGTTTAATTTTTCCTCTGACCAATGAGGTTAGCCTTAACATGTTTTTGGTTGATTATTTCTAACAATTCTGTTCATTTTCTTAATGTTTGGTTACTTTAAATTTAAACTTTATTAATTAATCGGTTACTCCGATTCCTTTTGATGTACTTTTTAATAAAGCAAAGCAGAAGAAAGAAAATTAGGAATTTCTAATCTGTTTTTGTGTTTTCTGTATTGTGTAGAAAATTCACCCATTTTGCTTTGGCTGAGTTGGCGGTGAATCCTCAATTGACGTTGAGAATTCAACCTTAGTATAAATTTTTGGTCAATCAATTATAGTAAGTGTTATTGTTATACCGTTACAGCCTGGTTGCTAGAGCTTCATTTTGAGCACGTGATTATATAAAAGAAAATAAATAAGAAATTTGATATTTTTTGAAATAATAAAAGCGATACAAAGTTTTTTGGACCGTTTGCCATACTGAAATGACTCATTTAAAGAAAGTATTAAAAAGACTAAAAATATAACCCAACTGGCACGAACACATGGTGCCTTGGGTGTTCAAGAAATTATGTTCTGACATGATACATGGAAATATACATAGCGGATTTAAACTTAATCTTTATTTAATAATCAAATTTACATCTATATAATTCTGCTGCATTCGCTCTGCTACAGGAAGTTTTTTCTTCCTACTCCTCTACCGGAGCTTCAGTTTCCGATGTAGACTCGGGTTCAGTGGTGGTCTCGGGCTCTTCAGTTTGAGCTGGAGTAGTGTGAGCAGTGTCCTCAACACATACCGGCTTAAGTTTCATTGTTCCAGCCTATAAGAAAAGGAATTTTCACATACCATGATGCCAATTCATGCAATATAAAGAGATGGAGTGATTGTAGTAGTTAATTATTAACTAAATTATGTAGGTCATGGTATAGATTTCATGAATAAAATAAATTAAAATTATAGGATAAATGTGTTGTTGATACTTTTTAAAGGTTTTATTCTGAATTTCGATACGTTATATCATATTACAATCAAGATCACTGGATTCGATTCCTTTGGGTGATATTTTACTTACTTGAATACGAAGAATATTCAAGCAAGTATTAACCCTCCTAGCGTCAACCCCGCAAAAAGACAGAATCTCTTCTAGATTCAAAGCTCCAGACCCGTAAAAAGACTGAAGCTGAAATCCCCTTAAAACTGTCACTGCCCGTACTTTTACAGGTCCAGTTTTTCGCTTTCCCCAAACTCAAGCTACGAGATAATGAGAAGAAAATGTGGGATAAGGAGAAGTCAATCGTTATCAGTGAACGATAGGAATGTTGTCTTCCTGATCTTTTAAGCCTTTTAAAATTTCTTTACTTTCTCAACCTTACTTTTGAGATCTTGAGAATAAATGCGAATCCACATTAAGTTTAAAAAAAAAAGGAATAAAACTGAACGTATGAAAATATATTCCCGGAACGAACATATATGAGTACTGTTATTAATAAATTCATCCATGAGATTTTAAAACTTTTTAGGGTGAAATAATAGTTAATCTAAAAACTAAATATAAAATAAAAATTTGACATTTTTCTCTTTTTTTAACGTACTTTTATTTACGGATTTTAGAATTGAGATTGCTTATGCAACTTATTTTTTTAAAAAAATAAGACACTGAACTTAGATGCAGAATTTTATTTAATGAACGAGACTTTTCATCTTTGAATGAATTTTTTTTTTCATTGATAAGTGTAATTAATAACGGGGAGATACTTTATTTGTATAAAATCCATAAATTAAAGTGAGTTTTTTTAGAAAGATAAGTTTTACATTCATTATATTAAATTATATATTTTTGTAACGTAATAATTTATACATAAAAATTGAAAATTTGTTTAATTTGCAATTTTTTTTGTTTATGGAATTTCACATTTCTTGACGAATACAAACAGAAATGTAAGCATTGTAAAGATATTGTTTTTATATTTTTCTCTAGTTTTTAATAATATTTTCAAAGTTAAAATAAGTGCAGTTTTTATAGGTTCTATTATTTAATTGAAATATTAATCTTATTTCACTGTTCAGTCTTATATATTCAACACGCGCTTCTGTGAACGTTAAACATAATGTTAAGTGACATTTTTATAAACGTTGAATATTGAGTAATTTAATACTCAAATTTTAATGCTCGTGAAAGTAAATTAATGAATGAGTTAAAAGTTATAATATTTTTAAGTTAATTTTATTAAAGTTAAATAATTATACTTTGTGTTTTAAATTCTAATTTTTTAAACTCCTGTGGTCTAACTTTATCTCATAGCATTAAAAAAATTAATGCGTGCAACTGGCATTTAGATTACCTTCTTCTCTTGTTTGTAAAATTTGATTTCACTAGAGGTGATTTTAGTTTATTTATCCAGTTTTTTAACAGGAGTAAGAAAAATTCAGAAATACCGACATTTCAATTAATTTGAAATTCTTTATTCTTAATAAACTTTAGCCTCATATTTTCATTTTTTAAAAACAGAACTTGTTTGAACAAGGGTGTCAGACACGCAGGTCTCTTACCACCATTTCTACTAAATAGTGAACATCCTTACTGATAGTGAAGATGAATATTCGTATTGGCGATCTCCAGATCAAACTGTTTGACCTAGGGCGAACACATTTTATTTGTATATAATTTGGAACTGGGAATAAACACTTCGGGATAAAATTATCAATATTTTTAATTAGAATTTTTATTAATTAAAATTACATAAAATTTTAACATTTATTCGCAACAAAAGTTGAAATTATTACATCAATATTTATACATTGTATAATTTTATTTATACATTTGAATATATCACCAAGAAAATTCATTCTTTGAGAAAATTAAGAACTTAAACTTTATGTATCTTATTTAGAGACATGCTAGTTACAGAACTTTCGCTTCAGCTATATGGTTTATTTGTAATTCAATAAATAAAATTTAAAAAATGATATGGCAAAAAAAATTCTTATCATTGATAAAGAAAATTTTGAATTCAGATTTAATGCACCAAATATATATCTACTGTGCTATTTTCGAATGAACTGTAAAATTTTAGCATTTTATTAATGCTTGAAAAAGAGCTTTTTCAGTCATGATGGATTAAAGTATTTTAAAATTGAGATTGACATAGGAAAAGTAATTTATTTTTTAGATAAATTTGATCTCGTTTTTTAATTAAGTTTATCATTTAATAAATAAAAAATAATTCAAGACCCATCCTTTTATTTGAGATAAACAAAGGAAGTCTCTAAGTTTGTAATTCGTAAGATTTTATGCATTAAAAAAACTCGTTATAATTTATGCCAATTTTTATAATTTTATTCAAAGATTGATGAATTTTGTGATGAGCGTAATACTCATGCCTTTTGAATTAATATTTTGAAAGCGCATTTTAGAATACTGAAGTACATTGGAAATGCGCTGAAATAATTTTTTTTTCAAGAATGAAATCACTTGTATATAATTTCGAAATATAATTTCACATTACAAGGGGACTAAAAAATTTGCGAAACATATTAGAATAAAAAATAATAATAGGCGAACACTTTCAATTCATAAAAATTAGATTCGCATCATATTAAATACAACATAATTTATTTCTATTTTAAATTATATGTAGTGTTTCATGAAATAATCAGAAATCCTCTAACACACAATCATATTTTCTGCGTTTGCAATCGATGTTATTTCGATCGACTGAAAGAAACATGCTCTTAGAAATCGAAAAACTGCGATAAGTAACAGCTGTCATTCACAACATGACATCGGCTAATCTGCCTACCCTTGCTGTGCGGTCATAACCGCAAAAGGGGAAAGCAATCCTTTTGTCCAAACCCTGACACTTTTAAGAAAAAACCTGTTATTCAGACTTTCGGTAAGTATTGCATTCTGAATATCGCCGACTGGAGGGTTAAAGTATATCAAAAAATTCACATTCGGAGTATTAAAGAATAATATTTAATATTCTCAGACCTCCCTGAGTTCGAAAAACCCATTTTTAAAGTTAAATGTGTACGTCTGTCTATAAACATGATAACTGAAAATAGCTTTCAGTAGTCAAACGATATCTGGGATAAGGACTTAGCATAACACCAAAAATATTCCAAAAGTTTTCCATTAAAGTTTGAACAGAATCCATTCAAAGAAAAGGTGTCTATGTGGCCCCATAAATCTAAGTGGGAAAATTTTAAAATAAAGAAAGCTAGCTTGATAAAATCTGATACACGAATTTAGAAGAGAATATTTAGATATTTTTATAAGCATAGTTATTAATTCATAATTTTATGCATAATTATTACTATAAGCATAATTATTTCAAACACTTTGAGCTGGACAAAGGATATACGCCATGCAATATTTAAATCTGCACATTTTAAATACTTTTTGAAGTAAATCTCTTCGCAGGCTGCCCGTCTGTCCAGATATCCCAATACAATTTAACACATTAACTACAAAATATAAAAAGTTATGGAAATAAATTTCTGTACAAATATTTAACATCTAAATTAAAAAATAATCTCAAAGCTGGAAATAAATCCTTTAAAGAATCCATAGTATGCTTGTCTGTACTTCAGTCAATGCGTGAGAGCGATAACTCAGAAATGCAATGACATGAATGCATGAAATTTGATATCTGACTTTTTTATTATATGTGCAGTTTTGTGCCAGCTTTTGCTTGTTTTTATTTGCATTTAAAAATGCATCCAAAATAAACATTTGTTGTTCTGGTAATTGCTTCAATAGCATCAAAGCAAATTAATTGCAGTCTTTTTAGACTGTTTCGGAATTATTATCCACCAATTGCCTCTTATTTATATAAAAATTCATTTATTATACAGTATTGGTTAAAAAGATTTCGTTCAAATTTCGTGAGGAACTAGGAAATATGTCAGGGAATTGATTTCTTTTACCAATGCAAGCAAACATCATTTGCACATACAAAAGGGACAAATAAAATGAATAAAAAACATGGTTAGCTGTGTCATGGACACGGCCATATGTCGCACATGAATAAATTTATGTAACGGATTATATTTTTGAAATAAAATATTTTTATTTATATATTTGGGATAAAAAGCAGGAAACAAATAATTATTGTGTTACAATATAACTTCATTAATTATAGGTCTGTGATACAAAAAGCAGGAAAGAAATTTTATGCAAGATATATCGAGATTTCTGGTAATCGTTTCGATATAAGACAAATTGAACTCGCTGAGCATGAAGTCGGGCAATGAACTGTTTTGTGAGACATCAACATTAATGTCTCCTACTATCATAACTGGTGTAGTAAGATCAGGCTCGTAATCGGGTATAATTTTAGGTTTTATTATTGCCATTGAATTGTTCTTGAGAAGCCCTTTCCAACCGTATACGATCACTGTATTTCGTGTTGGCTTTTCGACGAGTATAGGCCAAAATTATATATTTTTGATATTAACTAACTAGCTAACGCCTTATTATATTCAATATAACTCTTTAAACTAATGTTTTATATACAATCTATAGATTTGTCCACAGCTGAAAATTAAAACTTATAGGAACATCCTAACTTCTCCAAGTCAAAAGTTATACTAATTGTAAAACTCGATACCCAGCAAAATAACCTCAAAATGTCGGCGCTAACCATTCCATGGGTCATTGTTCTCGTTTATTTTATTGAATTCTTTGATCCTTTACATATCCAGTGGTATAATTTTATTTTGTATCTAGAGGATAGATTCGAAACTACAACACCAAACTCTAAAATCCGATTTTGTTATTACAAGGTGTTTTGGATTGCCTCTATATGGTAGAAAATTTAAAGACGCTTTCACGTCAAAAGAAATTGTAAAGTTCGGTTGTAACAAATGTGACTTTCATTCCAATAAGGTAAAGTGCGTTATCAGTAGGTACTCAAAATTGAGACCATTTACAAGATCACTGAATTCACAGCGCCGTTACATTGACCACCAAACATTTTCAAAAGCGCCACACATATCACGGACAATGCCTATGTCAACCACAATTCGTGCCATAAGGTCCATTTTAATGCCAATGGATGTCTCATGCATAAAAGGCCTTTCATGGTCCAGCATTAAATAAAATCCATATGCGATAAATCAGGTAACCTGATTGGTCAAGTAGCCGGTCTATCTATACAGACCAATTAAGTTCTGAATATTCGATTTAGTTAATTGCGTTCAACTGTGCCACATGTTGATACTGTATATTTTGTCAATTGACCACAGGCATTGTCCGTCATAAGACAGGCACTTCTGAAAATACTCGGTGTTTGATGCAACGACGCTGTGTTTCTCGCGTTCGTGTAAAGGCTAGCAAATTTAAGCAACTACTGGTAGCGAATGTACTTTACCTCGTTGAAATAAAGGTTACATTCGTTACCACTCAGCATTCCTTTTTCCATGTCATTACTTGTCCATTTTGTTCATGCAGATAAGTTTACAGAGTACCCTATGTGAAATAGGTTTCCCTGACATATTATCGATCTCCCCACGAAATGTGAATGATAAATCTTGTATCACCATGTAGAATATACGAGAAACTTTCAGGGAAACTGGCCCTTTGTTTTACTGAGGCATTTCTCTCCCGGGTTGCATCTCGACAGGAGGATGAGATGGTTCCGGCATGCGGGTTGGATCTCGCCCCCTTGGAGAATGCACTAATAAGTGCGGGGTCTGACTTCTTTCACTGGTAATGTGACGTATTTCCTACGGAAAAGATCATACCGCGGCCGGTGATGGCCCTTTAGACTAAACTACGGTTTCCGCCAATGTTTCTGTTGTGGTGGTATTCACATTCAGTTTTTTGTTTTATCCGTGTGCCTTTGGATGGATCGGAGAGTCAGTGATATGATTTACTTCCGCATTTAATGATATTAATAGATCCAACTGCAACTACTGAAAGCAGAAATTTAGTCGAAAAGTTAGTTGGTTAGACGTCATTTCCATGTTTGTGTGTATCGCATTGCTCGATAGACATCATATTTTCAGAGATTTCTCGTATTAAACAGTCCATACATACATATCATTTCGTCCAATTGTTTGCGCTTTAAGAGTAGAGTTTCCAATCGATTACCTTATTCGAAGGGGGCAAATCTCACTGGATTCTCAAAAGCATCCATATCAAAGGTTTTAAAAAGTTGGAATCAAAACCCACAGTCCTTATCTAGAAGACTTAACTGCGGTTCGAGCACATTTTTCTTAGAACGCTATTGGCGTCATCTCCACCGATTTGTAAGGCATAACAGACACTCTTCGATAATTCAATTGGCACAAATCGTCAACCAAGGCTCTTCCCAACAGATTTCAGCTCTAATCCTGCGCACAGAATTGCAGAGGAAAGGAATGCATAGTCGAGTGCCTGTGAGAAAACCACTTATTTCTGCCCGACACGCAAAGTTTGTTTGCTGTGGTGTCGAAAAAGAAGACACTGGGCATGTGAGGAATGGAAACGGATAATGGGATCGGATGAATCGCGCTAAACCTGATTTTGCACTAATTAAAGACGTCGAATTTGGCGAGAACCCCACGAAGCCATGAATCCATCTTGCTTTCCTCGCGCTGTGCGAGGGGCTGGAGAGAGTATCATGATATGGAGCATATTCTGCTGGCATGGAAGTGGTGCTCAGATGTTCATCGAAGATAAACAAATAGCCAAGCCTAGATATACTGTCAGATCAAGAGCACTTTGAAATGCTGCATTTTTATGAAATGTATTGTAATGTTGCTTTATAATGTTGCATCCTGATGATGGTGGATACTTCTTGAACCATAATGCAACTATACATCTTGTCAGAAGTGTTCAAATTTGATTCGCTAAGCATCAGTTTTACTTCCAACACCTTTTCCGGTCATCGCATAACCCTTGATCTTAACCTCATAGAAAACGAGTGGGGGTATAGTGGAAAGACGCATCCGGAAGTACTCTTCTCTTCCATCTAATTTGCAAGATCTAAAAGGTTGCATAGAGAATGCATGGTATTTTCTGGCTGTAAATGCACTCCAGAAGCTTAAAGATTCGATGCCCAAACAAACCAGAGCAGTTATCTTTACAATAAGTGGTCCAATAAAATATTAATCTTGAGTTTCTAATTCATTGACCAGTGACTGCATATATATATATATATAATATTTTAATATTATTATATACACTGAAGTGACAAAAGTCATGGGATGACTGTTAATATCGTGTCGGTCCTCCTTTTGTCCGGGAAGTGCAACAACTCGACGTGTCATGGAGTCCACAAGTCGTTAGAAATCCTCTGCAGGAATATTGAGCCATGCTGTCTGTATAGACGTCCATAATTGTGAAAGTGTGGATGGTGCACAAGTTTGGGTACGAACGGACCTTTCGATGATGTCCCATAAATGCACGATGGGATTCATATCGGGTGACCAAGGTGGCCAGATTATGCGCTGGAATTGTCCGGAATGTTCTTCAAACCAATCGCGAACAGTTCTGGCCCGGTGACATGGCGCATTGTCATCCATAAAATTCCCATCGTTGTGTGGGTACGTGAAGTCCATGAATGTCTGCAAGTGATCTGCAAGCAGCTGAACATAACCATTTCCAGTCAATGATCGGTTCAGTTGAACCAGAGGACCGAGTCCATGCCATGTAAAAACAGCCCACACCATTATACAGCCACCAAGCTTGAATAGTGCTTTACTGACAGTTTGGGTCCATGGCTTCGTGGGGTCTGCGCCACACTCGAACTCTACCATCAGCTCGTAACAACTGAAATCGTGACTCATCTGACAACGCCACGGTTATCCACTGGTCTAGGAACCAGTCGATATACTCACGAGCCCAGGAGAGTCGCTGCACGCGATGTCGTGCTGTCAGTAAAGGCACTCGAGTCGGTCTTCTGCTGTCATAGCCCAAGGAAGACAAATTTCGCCTCACTATCCTAACGGACACCTCCCTCGTACGTCCCACATTGATTCCTGCAGTTATTTGACGAAATGTTGCGTGTCTATTAACATTGGCCATTCTACACAGACGTCGGCGGCCTCGATTGTTAAGTGCAGGTGGTCGCCCACTGCGCTGTCCATGATGGGATTCGATGCCTGAAATTTTATACTCTCGGCACAATTTTGATAGTGTGGATCTCAGAATGTTGAATTCACTAACGATGTCCGCAATGGAATGACCCATGCGTCTAGCTCCAACTAACATTCAACGTTCAAAGTCTGTTAATGCTCGTCGTGCCGCCATAAATCACGAAACACCTGTTCACATGAATAACTTGAATACAAATGAAAGCTCTGGAAAACGAACTGCGCATTTATACTTTTTCGCTGCGATACTACTGCCATCTGTATATTTGCATATTGCTATCCGATGACTTTTGTCACTTCAGTGTATAGATAGATAGATAGATAGATAGATAGATAGATAGATAGATAGATAGATAGATAGATAGATAGATAGATAGATAGATAGATA
>JAOUZG010019159.1:20443014-20464999 GCA_026289955.1 Argiope argentata | reverse complement strand
TTATCTATGTATAGAAAAGGGAATGAAAAATTGCCAGGAAATTATCTTTCTTTTCTCCGCTTAATATTGTGACTCTGCCATATTCTTATACATATTTATATTAATTGAAATTATTTAACAAAAAGTAACAGAAATAAAAATAATTTTCACTGTAAGTAGGAATTAAATTTTAGAAAAATGTTTTTTTATGTTTCTTGTTATTTGCCAAACCATTGTTCAAATATCCATTTAACCCGAACTATGTCAAAATTCTTAGTAGATATTCTGAGCAGTGGTATTTGAAGTCGACAATAATAGAATACTTACTTTTTTTAAACCTTTTTCAAAGATTTTTAAATTAATATTTTTCTTGGAAAATAATTTTGAAAATTTAGTTTCTGTTTTGATTTTTTTCAAAGTATCATATTTTTTCCATCCAATTCATGCCATGGTGAAAATATTTTTATTATAAATAAAGTAATTAGATTTTTTTTTTGATTTTTGAAAAAAAAATGCTAGCAATTAATAATAAAAATATTTTTAAAAAAATTAAGATAAAATGAGAGAAGAGACGCTATGAGAAAATGTTAAGAAATATAATACAGCTATTTGAAAGTTATTAAATAAATTTCTGATCTGTAGATTTTATGCAAATTAATCGCCCAATAAAACAAGTTATCATTTACCTCTGCTTATTCTGTAATTTGATAGAATTTTTAAACATAACATAATTGTATATGAAGTCAACTTAAGCGATATTCTGAAATTTGTTAAAAATAAGTGACATATTATCAATGTAGAAACATTTTATAATGTTTGATTTAAAAAAAAGTGATATTTAAACTAAACTATTAGCGCATTTCTCATTTAAATGGGGAAATATACAAGCTTTGTTTTATTTTGTTATATAGATAGCACAAAACACAAAATTCAGAGAATATACAGGGTGCCCTCCCCCCCCCAAATCTCCCTAGTGACTTATCCACTCAATTCAAGGATTTTTCATTCAAAAATTTCGAATTTCTGTCACTGTAACCGTGACCACGAGCTCTGGGTTGTTAGGAACATCACAATCTCTAGCAAATACAAATTTTATTTCGATTGGTTGAGACGATAGACCACTAGAGTTTCATATTAAAGGAAAGTTTGTTTGTTTTTATTATTCTGTATATATTTTGTAATTTTAGATTTCAAGGCAGAGATCAGAGAATATTCTTAATTGATCGCCGTGAATGTCTTATATGTTTAATTGATTGCTTTCACAGAAAATAAATTTAAATATTCATTTTTTATTCTAATTACGCAATGAAGATTTATCGTTGTTAAAACTGCCTTAAAGAGCTAAATGAATCCGATGATATATATTTACTGTAGCTTTCTTTTATATCAGTACACTCTCTCAGATTATTTGCTTCATAAAACTACGAAGAAAACAGAATATGAATTAGGACATGTTTCTTGAAAGATCGGAGATAAAATCGGATCCAGGATAACAATTATGATGTCGAAATGACATGTCAGATTTCTTTTAATTAAGTTTTTGCATATTTAACTAACCTCTTCACCAAGAAACACGCATATATTATTGAAAAAAAAAATTCTATTTAAGGTCATAAAGCGTAAAAGTTTAGAGTAATTTTTTTTTCCTTTTTGCATTCCCATTCCTAAAAGTAAAAGAAAAAAAATAGATTCAAATGAAATCTTTTATGCATATTTCAATGTATCGAGTCGGAACATCATTTCTTGAACGGCCAAGCACCGCTTCCTTCATTGAATGAGTCACTTTAGTATTGCAAACGATCCAAAAAGGTTTGTCTCGCATTTATTGTTTAAAAGAATATCATATTTCCTATTTATTTAATTTCATATAATCTCGAATTCAAAATGATATTTTTCCAGGTTTTATTTGCTGTAGTCATTAACTTATTTTTTTAACCAGAAATTTCGTAAATGCAATGGCAACGCGTTATTAAAAATTGATTTTTTTTATTATTAATTTTTTTATTTTGATTTTTCGTGCACGTATTTTTGCTGACGCCAAAAACCTCATTCCAAACACAACATCATGTTCTTGCATGATAATAAATGCTTCTTCCCCTTTCTATGACCATACTTTTAGAAGAAACACCACCCCTGAGTTTCTAAATATCTTTCTATATGCCTAAATATTATTAGGAAAGATAAAGCGATTAATTATTCTAATTATTGTTTCAAAAGTCTTAGCACTCTTATGTCAAGGTGACTAATTATCGAACATTGTAATTAGATACATCTTCACTAGTTTAAAAATAGGTTCTTTAGTTATAGTTGTTATTATACAAAGATGCATGTTTTAATAACAACCTAATGCATGTAAAGTTTACAGAAAATGTCTTTTAATGAGACCACTAATGAGGTGCATCATTCTTTTTTCCTTATAAAGAATATACCGAAATTTATACACGATATATTTTTAATTTAATTAGAAATTGTTTAAGTTCATTCTTTTTATTTCTGTTGTTCTATAATGTGTGGAAAACTTATATTTTGTGTATCAGAACTGATGCATTTTGACAAATAGATTTTCACATATTTCCAAAGTAAACGATTATTGTTGCATTAAAATAAGTGATTTCAACAAAAAGTCGATTTAAAAAAAAGAATTGTAATAATTTTTCTATCCAATATTCTTACTGTTTGAATATTTCTTTATAAAGCCTTTGGTATTGTTTCTCTAAGTTTTTTAGGGTTGTAGGAGGGCGGTGGAGGTGTTACACCGATTTTTATATTCATTTTTATATATATTTTAAGCCTATTTTGCATCTTTAGGTTCTTTTTTTCTCAAATTCTATTCTTCGAGAATTTTCTTATTCAAACACTTATAAGTTAATTTCTAATGTATATTGTTATTAAAATTTGGCTTAATAATTTCGTATTATGTTCAGTATTTACTGAACTAGAGAACAGGTTATCTATTGATTTAGAAATATTGTATGAAATGTTTTAGTGCTTCACAATGTAAAAAAATGAAAATTTCTTCTTATGCATGTAATTAGTTCATTCACGCAATATGTAAAAATATTAATAGAAATGCATCTTATTATTTGTAGCTCAGGAACAAGTTAATATATTTCTTTAGCTCTTTGCAACATTTAATGCAAGATATATGATAAACCTCTAAACTAAAGGATTTTTTTAATATTGTTACAAGCGAGCGAACGCCGCGGAGGTAAGCGGAAGGAGAAAGTGATTGGCGATAGTTGACAAAGAGCTTGGCACCAGTTGAGTTGATTCGGTGAAAAGAATAATCTGGTAGCCACTGGATCGTTCACGAAGCTCAGCTCGGCTATATATAAAGGACAGGTTGCCTTAAACTGGCAGTTCAACTCGAAAGAGTAGCGACTTGTTGTAGCTAGGTGATTACTTTTCTCGCTTTTTATTAATTAGCAGTGTTCAAGTTTGCTGTTAACGTTGTATAGCTGAACTCGCTGTGACTTACTGTTTGTTGTGCTATATGATAGCTGTTTTGCAGTTTATGTTTATTGTGCGTAAAGCTTCTTATTTTGCTGTAAGTGACTGTTGACTGCTGGATTGTGTTTATCAGAAGTTTTCCTTTCACAAGTCATCCTTAAATAGCTGTACATAAATTTGTTTGTGCTGTCCTCAAGTAAAGTCCATCCAATCCGAACCCGCTACGCTAAAATCGTAACAATATTTTGTTGTACAAAAATAACAGCCTTTTTTCAATTTTTTTAAAAAAATATTATTTGTTCTTTTTGTTTTAAAATGTGCTATTTTGTTGGTATATTTAAGTTTTGTATAATATTTTTTTTTAATCTTTTGTAGGCAAATTTTCAAAAATGAAGCAAATTTCGAACATTTTTTAAAAATTATTCTCGAATGTAGTGACATACTTTAAAAGGCTATAATAATCAGTTGTAGTCTCTTTCATTATTTTTAATTGTTTAGATTTTCTGGCATAAAAGCGATTTGTGGTTATGCTGCTGCAGCGACTCTCTTTCAATTTTACATGCCTTAAATAACATCGATTCCCTAAACCAAATAATCGTTAAAAAACAATCCAATCTGAGTTTACTTAGAAGCAGGGGTATGCAAGTTACTTTTTCTTTTGTTAGAGGCCATACTGGAATCTATGGCAATGAACGCGTCGATTGGCTTGTCAAAGAAGCAACAAAACTGGTAAATTTTATTCCAAAGAACATTCTGAAAGGTTATTAAAAGTAAAACATAAAGTTATACCTGAATGAAATACTTTGTATCAAGCATCTACTAATGCGCAGCTCGCTAAGGAGTTTGTTTCATCCATACAGAATTAGTAAAAGATCAACTATTGTGTGCCCAATTTCAAGTTTATCCAGTTTCTGACTAGAGATGAAAACTCTAAAGCCTATTTAAAACGATTCATTTTGTCACAGACTGATAGGTGTTTGTGCTACAGTGGTGCAAACCAGGATGTAAAGCACTTGATATTTGAGTGTTCTAAATTTATTCACGAAAGATGTAAACTCAGGAACTGCTTTCTAAAGGACAATATAGTTTTGTCTCCTCGTCTGTATATTTTATCTCCACAATATAGCTTTGTTTTCTTCATCTGCATTTGTGTGGAATTAATCATCTTCCATTTCCTTTATAGCATATACTAATGGTATTTTCCCCCGTGTTATTTAAATTTTATTTCAGTGTGTTTGTCTGTATATATTTGCCTATTTTCTTTTTTATTTGTATTTTGAATATTTTATTTTATTTTATCAAGGCCATCAACACTTTACTCTTCAACTTTATTATATCATCTACTTAGTATTTCTGTTTGTATGTGAGCAATTTTAGGTATTTACTTTGAGTATTTGCTTTCCCCCCTCATTTTTCTTTGCATTTGTGCCTATGCCTCTATACTCTTTTTACTATTGATTGTGAAATGACTTACAACTTTAAGCCTTGGGGTATACTTGTTGGCACATAAGGAGTTTATACTTCAGGAACCAATCAAAAAAATGGTCTCTGTCAGTCATAAATGATAGTAAATGTAAATACTTATTAAAAAATATTAAAACGATTAAAATATAAATCGATATGCATATTTCAATGTATAATGTCAGAATATAGTTTCTTGAACGACCAAGCACCATATTTTCGTGCAAGTTAAACTATATTTTTATTCATTTTAATCGTTTCATTGAATGAGTCACTTTAGTATTGTAACCGATAAAAAAAAACTTTGTCTCGCATTGATTGTTTTAAAAAATATCACATTTCCTATTTATTTCATTTCATATAATCACGTGCTCAAAATGACATTTTTCTCGGTTTTGTTTTCTGTAGTCATTAATTTATTTTTTTAATCACAGCTTTTGTAAATGTGTAAATATTAAAAGCTGATATTTTTGAGATTCTCGTTCAGATAATATTTTTTTTGCCTACTAATTTTTGCTGATGCCAAAACCCGCATCCACAAAACAAAATCATGTTCCGACATGATAAAAACCAAATGTGTGCTCAATTTTTTAAAGAAATGTATTTCTTTTGTTAAGGTCTTTTGGGAAAATAGAAGCCTTTATTCTAATCAAAAATAATTTTATATAAACATATGACATATGATTCAACATAAAGAATTATCCTTACTAAAAATAACTTTATTTTTATGGAATTTTTTTCCAATAAATTTTGTGCTATATTTTTTTTCACTGAAATTCGTTTATAGTCTCTAATTGAACATGGTGAACTCTTTACTTCATGTTACGACTCTCATTAAAATTCCACTTTTAAGCACAATAACTCAAAGGGGCACATAAATGACCGGTGTAATGGTTACTGTCTGAGCACATAAAAGAAAATATCTCGGGGGTAATTTGAAATTAAAACATTTAATTGACATAGACAGCTTTACATTACAAACAAACAAAGACAAGCAATTAAACATTTACAGTTACAAAGCAAACTCGTGGAAAGTCCGACTTGCTCTGAAGGGAGTTCTCCTTTCAGCCACCAGGCGGCGACAAGGCTGGAATATCGCAGTCCCGCATTTACGGAATATATTGTTCCACTACACCTGATTATGTTTGGTAAATTGATATATTATCCAAACTAAAGCTCATCTACAGAGTTCAGACATAAACTGTGGAGTAGGTTACTGCTAGTCATTTTCTCATATCGAGTGCATGTGAAAGTTTAAGTTCGAACGCGCGATGTCCTAAATTTACGAAATGTAATATGTATGAAATTCAGTCTTATAAGAAAATCGGGTACTTTCGTATTAGACCGTCGACGTCAACGGTTTTGGTAATTCATTAGTGATTAATTCAAATTTGCCGACAAACCGTTGACTCTAACGAAACAACAAAATGACAAAAGACCGTTAAGATTTTAACAATTTTAAAAATAATCGCGGTTTTATGCCACTATTGGAGATTTAGCATTTCATTTGTGACTCCATCAAATTTGGCAATAAAGATTCACTGTCGAATACATAAGTATCCAAAATTGCGTTTATGTATTCATTTTTTTTCAAAAAGTCCAAAAGAGAATGCATGGTTAAAGGAAATTATTAATCTATATTAATAAAAATGCAACTCGAAATGAGTTGCTAAGCGCAAAACTGTAGAACGGCTTGACCGATTCGGCTAATTTTTTAAAAATATTTTCGTTAAGACACGAGGATGGTTCTTATGGAGAGAAAAAAATTAAAAAACTGCGTGGAAAATAGTTAAAACGCCACTTTTCTTACTTTCCCGCTAAAAATCTTCATTTTCTTCCCCCACACCAACCGAGTTAGATAGCAGAAAGTAATAAATTATGATTTGTTTAGAAAGAAATGTGCGAAATCAATTGGTATTCATTCATAGATAACGGGATGTTTAAAAAAGAAAGAAAATAGTTGCTTTCATTATTAGTCAGTATGAATATTTAATCTATGCCTGCTCAGTCTGGGAAGCGAAGAAAAAAGTAATAACAAAGGGAAAAATGGGTTTATAGAAAGAAAAGTAGTGAAGAAAAAAAGGATAGAAAAGAAAAGAAGGGTGTGTGTGTCACCATTATTACGTCTGTGCGAGGCATTTTCCAAGCTGTTTTTAAGCTTTTGCATCCCTTGAAAACCAATTGTGTCTTTATTTGTTTAGTGCGTTCACATTTATGAAAATTTGAATCTCATTATTCTTTAAAAACAGAATTTTAGACCTTTCCCTCCACCATTTAAGTAAATTATCAATTCCTGGACAATCATTGCTCGGATAGAAAGAGAAAGATGAGTAGTACAGTGAGCAGATCATCTGATGAAAATAATAATAAATAATACTATAAATGAATTATAAGACTATCAAAATTTGTTTGGTTTAAAAATAGTTTGGTGAAAAACCTGTTATGAGACACAGCTACATAAAATACTAGCGAGCATTAATACTGGCGAACCGACTGGTCGCCAAAGTTATTAATAAAAATGATTATTATTAATAAAAATGCTAGTTATTAATAAAAATGATTAATTTAATGAATAAAAGAACTTAAATGCGTTTTTATATTTTTACTCTTCGCAATATTTTATATTACATGCTGTAGCTATAAGAGGATAATGCCAGGCACTTTCCTATGACATTCAAGGTTTTCCTACCTTCCATTCGTTACTGCATTTAACATGCAAACTTCTATAATGAGATCTAAATTATAGAAGTCATTCATTACTTAAATATACCAAAACGTAGACGGTTAAACTGTTTCATTGGTTTAAATCTTTTTTCATTGATATATTTCTGTAATTATATCGATTTTAGAAGAAAATGCTGAAATTGATTGTATTTTCAACATATAATGCTATGGGCTATTTGTCTATTTCGATTTCATCTCTTTTTTGTATTTTCTGATTTTCAAACGAATATTCTCGTTGAAATTCTTACCTTTTCGTGCTAAAGGTTCGCATTCGCCTCGTCTGAAAAGAACAAATCCCCTCAAACGGCAACATTCGTCAGGTTCGCACTCGTCTGAAGAACGACAACGCCCAGCCTCTCCGAAAGTCTGAAATAGCAATGAATTTCGTAAATTGCATTATAGAGATGGCATCAGGTAAGTTTTTATGTGCCCTTATTAGCAATTTTAGGATCAAGATTGATTGACAAATAATTATTCAAAATTTTGATTGACAAGTCATCATTGACAATATTGATTGGCAAATCATTATTTGCAATATTGATTGACAAATAATTATTTGCAATATTGATTGGCAAACCACTATTGACAATATTGATTTATAAATCACTATTGACAATATTGATTGACAAATCAATGAAAATCTATTTAACAATGGATTTTGAAATTTGAACTTAAATTTAGTTGTTCTAAACAGTATTTATTCTAATAATTATTAAGTAATATTCTAATAATTCACATAAATAACATTCAAGCTCCAGTTCAATCGTTTCAAATACTAAATAGGGTTTCTCCAAACTTTTTACGCAAATATTGCCAACTTTCTCAGAGAATATATTCCAGTGTTTCATGTCAGAACATCATTTCTTCAACGACCAAGCACCACGTGCTCGTGCAAGTCAAATGATATTTTTATTCATTTCAATTGTTTCATTGAATGAGTCACTTTAGTATTGCAAACGATCCAAAAAAAACTTTGTCTTATATTTTTTGTTAAAAAAATATCACATTTCCTATTTATTTTATTTCATATAAGCACGTGCTCAAAATGACATTTTTCTAGTTTTCATTTGCTCCAATCATTATTTTTTAAAAAAAATTAGAGCTCTTGTAAATGTAATAGTGACACGTTATTAAAACCTGATTTTTTGAAATGCTCATGCAAATAATAATTTTTTTTTGCTTACGGATTTTTGTTGACTCCAAAAAATCAGTATGATGATAGATTTTGACATGATAAAAGGGGTTTAGAGACCTTATCCGCATAAATATTAAATAATAAAAACAATAAAAGCTTGAAAAGCTTGAAGAATTTTGATATATATATATATATATATATATATATATTTTTTTTTTTTTTTATATATATATATATATAAGCGTATAGTGTGAAAATTGAGGATCATATTTCCTGTTTATTTTATTTCACATAATCACATGCTCAAAATTACATTTTTCTAGGTTTGATTTGCTTTAGTGATTGACTTATTTTTTTTTAATTAGAGCTTTTGTAAAAGCAAAGGCGACTCATTATTAAATGCTGCTTTTTTCAAATGCTCGTGCAGATAATAAAATTTCTATTTTTCGCCTACGGATTTTTGTTGACGCCAAGAACCCCAACCCCAAAACAACATCATGTTCTAACATTATAATAAGATTTTGAAGTATATATTAAGTATATTTTATGCTGTTTTAACTCATTGTAAATAAAATCGGTTTCCTTAACTCAATAAAATTTGTCAAGATACACTAATAATACATTTTTTTCTTAATTACTTATCCCTATTTGTAAAGAGAAATTGAATATTAATGTTTAGATTGATTGTGTACACATTTCATATTTTATATGATTATTTAAAATAAAATCCACAAAATTTGTTTAAATATTCTGAAATTAAATCCATTGAAAATCAAAAATAAACAATTAAATACGATAAATAAATGCAGTTTCTCTCTTTTTTTGAAAAAGTAAAGAACAATTAATTAACAGACAATTCGTAACAATAAACTTTCTCATTTTGATTAAAAATAAAATTATACGTGTTAAAAGGATTTTGAACATAATTATAATTTATATATTCAAATTCAAATTAAAAATATTATTTATTTATGTATAGATTAAATCGCATTTATTTATTGAATTAATGGAGCTTCTCTGAGTGCTAATATTTAAATATTTACTTTTTTGCACTTCAAACATTTATAGCAACATAACTTTCAACGTTTATTTTGATTTATTAATAACTTTAAATTTTGGTGAAAATATTTTGTCAAATTTGTAGGCTGCCTATTGTTTTTAATTTTAGCAAATAAGCAACTGAAAAATAATGGAGAAATTTTAATATAGATTTGGAAGTATTTAATTCAATAATTAAATTTTAGTACAAGCAAGGAGGCTTGAATACAAGTTTGAAAAGTTGCCTTTAAACATGAGAAATCCATATATTGATGGAGTTTTCTTCATATCCATATACAGCCCTTTACCCTTTATACCTGGAGACATGACTCACCAGAACAGATAACGTTTCTCCAATCATTAAGAGCCTAATGATGAAGATTGCGATCCCAGGTAAGGTTCAGAACTTTGTGCCACTAAGTCATCAAAAGGTGCAAGAGATAGTTTTCGGCTGCAAAAGCCCCCATAGTACACCCGTTGCATAGTGTGCACACTGATACTTGTTCATGGCCCCGCATTTAAATCCGCAGCAATTTGAGGAAGTTTTAAACGTCTTTCTCGTATAGCGACTCTTTTCAGGCATTGATTATCCTGTTCTATAAGGGCTTTTTTCGAGACACACCACTATCGGAGATTTGAAATATTGCCGGAAATCCGTTATCCTTGGTATACTATAGAAATGTCCCTGCTTGAAAATCCTAATTCCATCTCTACTTCGGAAATGCTGTGCTTCATCTCTCGTACGCCGACGATTAGTTCCCGTTAAAAATCACTTTAAAACCTACCATTATAACAGCAAGAATAGATGTAACAGCAACCTCAGACTCCTGTTGTCTTACACACGGACTGCCGCGTTATAAGACAACCAGTATTGTGCTACACTGATTGGTTGAATATCCCCATTATTTGCATACATTCTACTATGCCATTTTTTCTGGTTCTTCAGTGTATATAAAGACAAACAGTTTCAGAATTTATTGGCTGATTTTCTTACTAATGCATCCATTAAAAACTTTTATTTGAGTGTAAAGAAAATGATGTTTCATGGATCGCATTTCCCTAGTCCAGGGTTAAACTAAATGTTGCTCCAATCTGGATGTTAATATAGAATCAAGGTTTGAAACAATACAGTCAATTAATTAGGCTTTTTAGAATCCAATTATAAAATGAAATACAAAAATGTTTCACGAGAAGAAATTCGCAAGCCATTGACTTTCAAATGCAGAGTGAATCTGACCATTGAGAAGAAGACTCTTCTCAATGACAAATTGAGAAGAGTAATGAATTAAAAAAATTTATATTTCATCCTTAGTTCTGCAAAACAGCTTTGAAGAAAAGAAATAAGACAATGCACTATTTCTGGTGGTATGGCAATGCATGAAATACAGAAGTGCTGGTTAAAGATATCAACATTTTATCTTCTGATAATAGAACTGCTCCAGATGCGATTCATTGTATCTATGAAGTGTCTGTAATTTTCCATTTCAACTCTTTCACAGCTGCAGGACTACTTGGAGCAAAATATGAATAAAGAGAAAACTTTTGTTTCAAATTTAAGGTTCAAATTCGAATTGGTATTTATGCAGTTCGCGTCTTATTGATCTTCATCCATTTGTGAGTCACTGACATTTAAATTTGCTTTGTATCGTTAAGCTCTAATGCTTTTTAAAATCGGCTTAAATAATGGGATGAGAGTTAAAACTAATAATTTTGGATTACAAAAGAAATAATTACAAAGAATTTATATATACTAATAAACTAATTGTACTAATAAAATATACTAATTTATCTATACAAATAAACACATACACACACAAACGTGTGTGTGCGTGTGTGTGTGGTTATTAAATTCAGAATCAAATATAAAAATAGGCAATTTTAAAAATATTTAAAATTTTGTAAGAATCAATTGAATGAATATCATACATGGAACTTCTTAATTTAGCTCTAATTTTATAATAATTATGTGATATAGATGTTTTTAACTAATGATAAAATATGTTGTTGTTAGTAATGACACTTGCCATGCACATGCGCGCTAACAACTGTCAATGATTTTAAGAAGATTGAGCATCTCTCGTTTTTCAATAGTACCAAATTAGGTTCAAGAGTACTACTTCTCTATTTCCTACGTCACATTCTCTTTCGCAGCCCCTTTTTGCAGGGGGGAAGGACATAATCACACATCTCACTGATAAGACATTGAAGGACAACCATACCCAAACCGGGATCGGTGACGGAGAAGACACGCTACTTCTCAGCCAGGGCGCCGGCATAAAATATGATTAATGTTTTTAAAATAAATTATTCTTTATATTCTTTAGACATTTTTAGAATTTTGTAATTTTATATACAGTTTACAATTGCTTCTGAGTTTAATTTTGAACGGAAACCCTTTTGAAACAAAGATATTAAATAATTTTTAACAGAAATCCAACGATTACATTAATACGTATTTCAAACTTTGTAAAGAGTAAGAAAAAGTATACTTGAAAAGTCTGACTTAATATTTCATAAAAACATAAACTGTAAACATATTTTCCTCTATAATATAATTCATAGGTTTACATTCTATAAAGAATCTGAAAATAAAGTAATATCTTTCTGGTTCTATTTTAAGTTTTTAAAAGACTTCAATTAAAACAGAAAATGTCTTCTAAAGAAATGATTCATCGATCTCGAATATGTTTAATTAATTAGAAATATTTTCTGATAATTATTTCATTTTTATAAAATAACGCTTTCTATTATTTATAAAATTATAAACATCTTCTTCGGGAATATTTGTAAGGCATTCACATAAAATAACAAATATATTAGAGAAACATTCTTAAACAGAATATATGACTCTAACACCATTCAAAGCGAAGCTTCAAATATAAGAATTTCATTATTTAATTTTTATGTGTAATCAAATTATTTCAAAAATTAAAAACTGTATTACCTAAATTTATACTTATATCAACTAAACTATCTAATCCATTATCTTAATTTTAAGATAATTTATCATACGCTGATATTGTTAGACGGTTTAATAGGTTTCACATCGCATGGCGCATGGGAAGTCGATGTTTCTAAAGTATTACGAATGAGAATTTAAGTCTTAACATAATGCGTGCATTTATTTTTTAGCCAATATTTTTATTTCATTAATTTTTGTGTAATTAAAAGAAATATATAATAATTTAATTTTGAATTATCCTTATATGTTTGTTAAGTTTGTATTATTTGTACAGTTGCTCCAATTTTGATATTTTTTATGTTAATTTGTTTGGGAAATTTATAAAGAAAATCAATTTTAAACTTCACTACTTATGCTTTTTAAAATGCAATATCTATGAATTTTTCTGAAATGGCATTTTCTTAATCGTAACTTTTCCTCGTTTCTGAAGAATACAACAGGGTCATTTCGGACATACCACAAGCACGTAACAAAAATAAGGGTCATCTAAAAGATTGCTCTCTTAAAATAATTCTAAATATTTTTGAAGACCTCTAAAAATTCAAAATTTTAGTTATTTATTTGATATATAATATGGAAATTTAATTCCATTATAAATGTGTATAAAATAATAAATAATCCTTTTTACAAATATAACTACGATTCTGCATTGTTTTAATTATTTAAAAAAGTTTAATTAATTAAAGTTCTTACCAAGGACACAGTGAACAAGGCCGCAGCAAGTAAAAGCTTCATTTCTTCTTTTTAGCATTCAAATCTAAAAGCTTGAATAGGGTACGTGTTCTTTTTATAGCAAAAAAATGTCTAATTTCATTACCTTGCATCATCATGGAAATGGTTCCACCTGTAAAAAAGAATTACTTTCAGGTAATTGTCACTTTAATCTTGATTTATCTCAATTTGTGTGAGAACTTTTTTCTTTTTCACATCAAATAAGATTATTTAAGGAAAACAACATGATTTTAGAAAGATTGATCATGAGAACGGGATAGTATTTTATTTAACCACATGTACACAATAAGCTATCTTGGCAGTCTGTAAAAAATTTATAATTTTATTCTATTATATTTTAACATATAAAATATTATTATGAAACTTTTTTTTCAATTTCCTTGTTCTCAATTCCGAGTTTGATTCCCACGTGGCCTTAATTTTCGCACATAAATATAAATTCTCAATTACAAGCAAAACTACATATTTATGGAACGTATACAATTTCGAAACAACAAATTAAAAAATTATACCATATATATTCTAACATAATTGAGGAACATTTAACTTGTATATAGCTGCTGTCAAAAAGAAGAGCCTCTGAGATATACGTGTTAGTTTCTCCTTAAATTGTACAACAACAGACATTCATTATAAGATGACATTTTGTAAAATCTGCTATTCAATTCTTTCGGCTACTGTACAATCGTGATAGTGATGGTAATACGTTCAATTTATGACCAAAAGATTTGATATATACAGCATGACTCGTTTAAATATTTCTTTTTTGGAAACCTACAATTTGATTTAAGATTCATAATTTTGTTCTTTATATTTTCGAGATTCGGATGTAACCATTATGTTCAGATCTGTAATTAAGACTTGTAAATAGTTGTAAATTAATTTGTTTGTGCTGTTCTTAAGTAAAGTCCATTCAATCCTAACCCGCTACGCTTAAAAAGTTAACAACTGGTGTCAGAAGTGGAATTCAATGATGAAGACTAGAGCGATGGAGAAATCAAATAAAGCAAAATTCGAACAGCTTTTTGCTTTCATCAAAGATCGAGAGAAGATGGAGAAGAAGATAGAACAAGGGCAAGAGAAGATGGATAAGGAGATAGAACAAAGCCAGGCTAATATTGTTGAAGCAATCAACACCAAAGTGGATGCTTTGGCAGAGAAGGCGCAAGAGAATGATACAAAGATTCGTGATAATCAGCAATATTTTGAAGAGAAATGTGAAAAAGTGGAAGAAAGATTCAACGCATTTGAGGAAAAATTGAAGAAAATGGAAGGTGTACAGGTAAAATCTGAAAACTAATCCCCGAATGTTTGAGAGCCAGAAATAGCTCAACCTATGTTTGTTATTCCTAAATCAAGCATTAAAGTATCCACTTACGACGGAAAAACATCTCGGCAGGTTTACTAAACTCGATTCTCCATCGTCGCAGAAGCCAATGGTTGGGATCCAGTCATGAAGGCTCATCAACCGGCTGCATCGCTACGGGCTGAAGCTGCTGATGTTTTGAGAACTATTCCCGAAGATCAACATCTGGAATTCGATGCTCTTTCAAACACTCTGGAGTTGCGCTTCGGATAAAAATGCCTCAAAGAATTTAGTTGCCTTCAATTAAAGACTCGGCAACAACGATCGAATGAAAGTCTGCAAGAGCTTGCAGCAGATGCAGAGAGGCTCTCCCATCTTGCCTTTTCCGACTGTCCTGCCGAGGTACGGGAAACTCTAGCCCTGCAGTGTTTCATTGATGGTGTGAGGGATCCAGAGATAAAAAAGTCCCTGAAAATGGCTGAATTGAAGGATTTAAAATCAGCTTTGGTTTATTCAATGAAATTTGAAGCCGCTCAACAAGCTGCACGGAGAGATCGCCATTAAGTAAGAGAGGATACGGTCCAAGATGCATCGGATTCTTCGCTATGGAATCTATTTGAAATAATGAAAACGATTTGCCAGTTTATCCGGAAAACAGTTGACAGGCCCAACAAACATGGCAAGAGAGCTGTGAAATGTCGGAAATGCTGCTTCGAGGGTCATGTTCGAAGGAATTGTCCAGTCCGCTTAGATAAACGGTTTAAAGCCTCTTCTAGAAGCAACCAGGAAAACCGTTTCAGAGTTTTACAGATATCTTCCAGAGGCGGCGGTGAAAATTGTGTATTTTTTGACTCCTTCGTCAACGGAATTTCCTGCCGAATGATCGTTGATACAGGAGCCAACGTAACCATCATGCGTAGAGATGTTGCAGAACGACATGGGAGGAAAATTCTCTGCACACCGTCCTGCGTCACCGTCCAAACGGTCACTGGTGACAGAATCCCAATTACTGGGAAAACGAACATTGTGATTAGATTTGGGAATGCTACTTATGACCATGTCGTCTACGTAGCGGAAATTGCAGATGATTTAATACTCGAAATGGACTTTCTGAAGAAATATGACTTCAAAATTGACTTGAAAAACAACTTCCTGCACTTCACATCAGAAGTAGTGACTCTTCTTCATCTGGGTTCTGGAGGAGGAAATGCAGATGCCTTTTTAAGAAGGCCCTGTTCTGAAGGTTGTCGCTACTGCTCCTCTGCAGAAAAAAAATATGGCATTGATACATCAACTGTGCACCAAATCGCAGGAACCGTCCCACCTCAATCTGATCCCTGGAGTAATGAAGAGGTTCGCAAGGAGCAAATGGATTATCCTGATATTAAACTGATTATGAAAATTATGCAATCAAACGATTCAAGACATAAATGGCAGGACATTTCAAGCCTCAGTACTAGAACTAAGTGTTATTGGTCTTTCTGGAATTCACTCGAAATTAGAAATGGCATCTTGTATAGAAAATGGAAGTCCGAAGATGGGAAGTCATTTAAGTGGTAACTTGTACTTCCCCATCAAGGATAAATCAAGTACTGAAAGAGCTACACAGTGGTTATGCAGGTGGTCACTTCGGAGTCATGATGACAACTAGTAAAGTCCGGGAGTGTTTATATTGGAACAATATGAAAGATGATGTTCGAGAATGGTGCAGAGCATGTGATGACTGTATCGCCCTTAAAGGACCAAAAACACGCAGTCATGGTTAGTTACAGCGGTATAATATAGGCGCACCATTTGAAAGACCTGCCTCTGACATCTCGGGACCTCTTCTGCGAACTGACAATAGAAATGGAAAAGAACTCCGACCTCCCTGTGATCTCTTCGGGTGTCCACCGTTTATCGTTTTAATGTTTTAAATGAGGAGCAAATGAATCCCCCGGCTTGCGATGTAACCGAGGATAACGAAACTGAAAATAAAGCAACTGATAAGCCCCCTAAAATCCCTCCCATAATGTTGAAGTACGTTAAAAATTATAATGCTATACTTAAAGAAATTGACGAAAAATTCGGTGTTAAAAACAATGTACTTACGAATGGATTTATTAAAATTTTCCCAGCATCTATAGAGAATCATCAAGCTATATGTCATAATTGTAGAGATAAAAATTTAGAATTTTACATAATTCCCCCCAAAACAAAAATACCAGTTAAAGTCCTTTTCAAAGGACTGTCCATTGACTTCGAAACAGACCTAATATCTAGTGATCTTAACGAACGTGGCTTTGTAGTTAACAAAGTTACTAGGCTTACACAGTATAAAGCTAGAAAGCCCCTGCCGATATTCTTAGTTGAACTAAATAAAAACGACGTTGTGGATGAAATCTTTAACATCAAAGACATCGGATACTTAAAAATTACTGTTGAAAGTTATTGGACACGGTTTTCCGTCTCCCAGTGCTTCAACTGCAATTTATTTGGTCATATTGCCGGCAACTGTTGCATGCAGCCACGCTGCCTTAAATGTGGAGATCTTCACCAAACCAGGAACTGTAATGTCCAGGAAAAAATAGTTACTCCTAAATGTATAAACTGCGAGCAATTGGGGCATACTGAAGCGTACAGAGGATGCCCCAAATTCCCCAAAATAAATACATCCCAACGCTATAGAGCTAACTTTTTCAACTCTAATTATAGACAGCAAAATCTCTCCTATGCAAACTCCTTGAAAACTAATCTACCCCACAAAATCGCGATACTCAGGATGAACAAACGCCAAATAAACTCCCCTTAAATGATGATATTAAAGACATGATGGAAGCCATCAACGAAATTTAAAGCCAATTCCAGGTGATCCCCAATCTCATAAAAGTCACTAAGGAAATAAAAAATAATAGTGATCCCACTGCTAAATTCCTGATCCTCTTTAATGCTATCTGCAAGCCAGACGATCCATAAAATAAAATTCAAATTTGCGTTCCAAGGCTTTTATAGTCATTCCTGTCAGCCAATAGCAGCTTACTCCTCTCTCTCGCCACGCCCCCACCTTACTGGGAGCTCCAAGCAGTCTCTCAGTCCATGTCAGTCTTCTGCAGGGCTACTATCAAGATCTGCCAAGTTTGAGGGTAAGCCCCTACGGTGCTAGGTACCTCGCTCAATTATACTATTAGTCAGTTAGTTAGTTGAGAGTTTTCTCTCGGAAGAGAAGCGTCTCGCTGGACTAGTGAATTACTTTAGTGAGATGTGTTTACGCTTGTTGTTAACGTTGTATTATTGAGCTCGCTGTGATTTACTGTTGCTGTGCTATACTATAGCTGTTTTGAAAACTGTGTTTATTGTGCGTAAGACTTGCATTTACGCTGTAAGTGACTGATTATTGCTGGATTGTGTTTTCTGAAGTTTTACTTTATCAATTATCCAGTAAATAACTGTAAATAGCTGTAAATAAATTTGTTTGTGCTGTCCTAAAGTAAAGTCCATTCAATCCGAACCCACTACACTAAAAACTTATTGTATGTCATTGTAATTTGCATATAACAATAAATACAAATTTAAACCATGTTCTTAAAACATTTTACTACATTTTTTATATGAAAGAAAAAGAAATGCATGAATATT
The DNA here is from genome assembly GCA_026289955.1 of Argiope argentata. Lineage (NCBI taxonomy): Eukaryota > Metazoa > Arthropoda > Arachnida > Araneae > Araneidae > Argiope > Argiope argentata. Next base: position 20,446,597 of record JAOUZG010019159.1, on the reverse strand, counting down.
TTTCTGAGTAAATCTGAAGGTTTTAGATGGCAATCAAACTAAATCAGATTCCTTCCAATAAAACTTACTCTTGTGTTTAAAAATAATTAATTTTAGAAAAGATATATTAGTATAGGCTTTAACTACATTTTAAAATGTGATGGGAATTGCATTGCCTGAGAAATGTATGTGAAAAGCATACTTTACATAAACTCGTTCAAAAAAATTCGTAGGATAATATTTATTGCATTAATGGTTTATTTATCACATGCATTCAGTCTCCGTAAATTGTTATTGTTGTTACTTATGACATCTCACGAGTTCGCTGACAGATCTGTCAGCTATTTAATCCTAGGGAGCGTCTCTTGTTTTTTCAGTAGCGCCAACTTATGCCAAATCTACTTCTTACGTCACATTCGGTTACACAACTCCTTTCTACAGGGAATCACAACCACATATGTCACAGAGCGAACGCAGAGGAAGAACAATTATGCGTTATGAGGGCGTGGGAAAAAAATTAGCGTTTATCAACCCGTTGCTATAACGCTGATAAAAACAGAAATTGAAAGATTAAGTGAACTTTCAGGCAAACTATATCTTAAAAAAATGTTTTATTTCAGTGAGAAATTTAATACATATAAAACGTAATATTTTCTGAAAATATGAAAAAAAGGGGGGGTTTGTGTTTTTTTTAATAGCTATGTAATTAATTCCCTAGGATATAACAGCCATTGATGCTATGAATCCTAATATCTTACTTCTTTCAAGTTATTAATTTAAAAATTCAATTTTATTTAAGAAATACGTAGTTTAATATGTACAAGAAATAATTGGCTAGTCAGGATCCACCAATTAATTGCTAAAACCCTATCAATTAACTTATAAATTTAAAAAAAATGTTCTAAATAAATTAAATATTGAATCTATAAATACTCTGTTGGATTAGGATTTTACATTTCTTTATAGATCCTCTGTTCTGTGAATTATATTTAACAAAAAGTGTCTTCGGAAACCAATATCTATACAAATAATACAGATGCATTTTTGTGTTTTCAGTGTTCTGCAGGCCAAACCGATTTTATCCAGTGCTACCAAATTTAGCATATGCATACCTTAAAAGTCCGGTATCTGCATATCGGAATGGTATGCACACACTTTTTAATTTTTTAATCAGAATTGCAATTAATTAATAAAAACTGAATGCTAACATTTTCAGTTATAACTTTCAAGAATATTATTGCACATAACTAAATTTTGCGTCATTTCATAATCTAAAAAGAATTGTTATTTTAATTATCCTGAATAAAAAAATGATGAACATTTCTGCTCAATTTTCAAATTGTTTTATTTTATTTTTAAATTAATTTCGATCAATTAGTTTCATTTAAGCAATAATAAGGAAATTGTTTTATTATTCTAATTTCTATATGATAATAAGATTTGTTACCATTGTTTAAAGTTAAAAAAATATTTTAATTAACATCTCTGCAGTGAAGTTTATGGAATATACCTAAATTTATAAAATCTATGAGCCACGCATTTATATTTTAATAGATTGTCAAAGAAAGGGTCTCCAATAGATGGTGATATCACTGTCATATTTGATTATGCTAGAGGCATGATCCATTAGAAAGATTAATGTACTTAAAAAAAAAAGAACTTAAGCAGCGTAATTGAAAAAAGAAGACCTTTTTTGTCAGACAATTTGAAATAATTTAGGGCATTATTTTATACATACATGGGTTATCTGAAATGAAATGGAACCAACTTAACCAGGTGGTCTATTAGGTAGACTTTATTAATAACAATAGTGAATGCTTGAGTTGAGTTTGCTCTCTGGGAGACCAATTTACTTATAACGTTCAAATGTCTCACATGTTAACTTAAGAAAGCGGAAATTTGCCCCGGAGATATTTTAACCAATTTAAGAATTTTATTTTATAGCTATTTAAATTTTTATCTCTTTCCTAAGTTATTTTTAAATATAACCACGAAAATCCATGCCCTCTCACCCGTAAATATTCGAATAAATAAAGTATTAATTAATTAAATGTTAATAAAATAAATATGAATTTAAAATTTTAAAAATAATGAATTGTAATTAAAAAAAATAAATAACAAAAAATAAAAAATAAGAAACAGTTTTAGATCTGAATCACTGGAACACTGTAAAAGCATTGACGGGAACTTTTACCATCACAAAAATAATACCATCACTGGCTATGTTTACTACAAGTTCTACTTTTTTACTATATTACCACCTTAACAGCAGATAGTGCTAATGAAGATTCCAAGAAAGGATAGTTCTGTTTAAAATGTTAATGTTAATGTTTTTAAATAAAATATAATGGATAAAATTTTATATGAAATATTAAATTTCATGAAAAACAAATTCAGCTCTATATGTATTGTCTCAAAAAAAGATGAAGATAATTTTTTGCATTACTTACATAATTTTTACAAATTTGTTATTTATATATCCATGCCGGTTTGAAAAAAGTATATAATATTGAATATTTATTTATATTATGTATAGTTTTATGTTTGAATTCTATATTTCAATTATTATAAGTTGAAAAGGTTGAGTTAGTTTTAGCTACTTAATTCAAGTCTTCTAAAATTCAAATTCTTATATATTTCTATACCTCAAAATCTATACCTCAAATAGTAAATTTTTCTGCTCATTTTATACAGAAGACCTTCTGAAAAGATAATTTTCTATATAAATGATGAGACGAATTAAAAAAAACATTTAAGCATTCAATAACACATTTTCATGCATTTGAAAAACAAAACCTCATGGTTTTATTTCACAGATGCTTAAAATTATGTATTTAATAATGTCAGTGCGTGAATACAAATATATCATTCCAAAATAAATTTAAAAAATTGATTTCTTCAAGCAATTTATAAAATCTATATTGCTTTAAAATAAAATTGTTAATCAAAAGTAACAAATGATACAAAAATAATTTGTTTAAATATACATGAAATGTCTTTATATAGATTTAAATAATATTAAAATGTCGGTAGTTCATGAAAGCATTTGGTTTTCAGAAGTATTCTTTTTCTTTTCTATTCTTCTGGCTCAGTCTATTCGATTTTCAGCTCAAGGTTTGGTTCTTCGCTTCCAGTTGTCGTAGTCTCAGAAACATCGTCAACACATCTTTTATCCGAGATGAATCTTTTTCCCTTGAAAAAAAATATCGTTTAGTTATAGAAGTTTTTTATAAATTGGAATTTCAAAGTAGAATAATCCGTTACAATTTACCGCCACCTGTGGAATAACATATCTAAATCAGTGTCCAGTTATCAGTTCGTAAAAAACAATTTTCTTCAAAGCATCAGCTTCAAAATATCGAAATATTCCAAGATTGGCGATAAGACAAATTTTTGAAACTGAATTTGTTTATTTATCGGCGTCACTATATCAAACAATAGTTATACAAATAATTCCTTAAGCTTGTTTGAATATTTTGAAGAATTATAAGACAGGTGAATCTAATGTATTGACAGATTTAGTAAATAATAATAATTTTATATTATTATTTACTATTTATTATATATTTATATATATTATTTTATATATATATATATATATATA
>JAOUZG010019159.1:20420493-20438014 GCA_026289955.1 Argiope argentata | reverse complement strand
ATATATATATATATATAGTGAATGTCTATCATTAATCATATTTATCTATCATATCAGATATCTGTAAAATACAAGCTCCATTGAGGCTGTGTGTGACGTAATTGGAGCGCCGCTATCATCCGGGTATTACGCGCGAAGCTTCTGCACAAGCTATTCTCTCTTTTCTTTTCGGAGCGCTACCTAGGTGGAATTTGTTGTAGAAATCAAATGTTTAATTTCTTAGTTAAAATTTAAATAAAATTATTCTTCTGAACAGAATTTTTTCTGAAATTCCTATGATTGGAGTCCCAATAAAATACACGCAGTCCTAATTGCGACGTAGTGACCTACGGACTTTAAAAATTTTATAAACTTTCATTATATTAAACATATTTCAATTTTTAAAGAATTCCCACATGGATAAAATATCTGCAGCGAAGATACCCCCATTAATCCATTTAATTATTATCATGTCTGAGCATGATGTTGTTTTTGGCGTCAACAAAAATCCGTAGGCGAAAAATAAAAATTTTTTCACCTGCACGAGCATCCCCCCCAAAAAAATCAGCTTTTAATAACGTGTTGCCATTTCATTTACAAAAGCTCTGTATTAAAAATGTATATTTTCTACATTCTGTTTCTTGCATTGAATACTTCCATTAATCGCTTTATATGAAATAATTCATTATTAAAGAATAAAGGCCAATATTGTTATGAATTTTGTGTAAAATAGATGTAAATATTGTAAATAGTTTGATTGTGAAAAATTAACTGTAACGAAATCGCATGTCAGCGTGAAAAGCCCGTTTTAATGGAATTTACAACAGAAGATCGCCGTATTTTACCAATTTGGCAATATAGATGCGTTGGCGACATAATGAGGTCACTAACGGTTTTTACTATACATTAAAATGTGTAGTAGATGCTAAGAAATATCGATTTATTCATACAGAACGTTGGAGAAATTTCTGCACTTGTCTGGAACGAGCGAGTGCTTGCAACGGTTGTTCCACCCACTTCAGCGTGACGCTATTTAAGACTTGCCTCAAAGGAGAGCAATTAGTTGAGTTCGGAAAGCGAGCTATGTTTGGTTGGCTAAGAGAGACCGTCTTTTCTCTTGCTACCGTACGGATCCATATCTTCGTTGTTCATTGAAATAAGTGGATTAAGTGGAAATTAATCTAGTGTATATTTGTAGCTTCAGTTGTGAATATTTAATACGGGGTTTCATAGACAATAATGTCTGCACCTTATTAGCATTCTTGAGTGAGAATTACTAATTTTCGTAAGAATAGTACACGAATATCGTTCTAGAGCTTATGAAGTACGGATATTTAGATTTGGAGGTGTCAGATCGTCATCTGATATAGGTTCAAAATTATGGCATCTGCCCAAAAATATACATACTATTGCTTTTTAACTGGACTTTAATATAGCTGAACTAAACGCTATTATATATATGATTTACTTAATATGTAGTGGAAATGATACCGTTAAAGTATGAAATCCGTTATTTTATAGAAAACCTAGTTATTCCATGAAATAACAGTTAAAGTGTCCATTAAAGTGTAAAACTCTCTTGTATTTCATGGTTTAACCAGTTATTTCATAGAATAACGATCAGCAGCCCATTAAAGTGTAAAATAATCTATATCATATATCTCGCACGACAAATATTTACCTTCCACCCCTACCTACCCCATTTTGAACCTCACCCTTAAATCTCATTCTGAAGCCTCTGCGGGGATTACCGTCCGTATCCCAGTGCCTGAAGTTGACAGAGGGAAATGTGATGCCAAATCTATTTTAGCTATCATCATAAAAATAACCGAATAAAAAATTTTCCAATTGGGCACAAGAAACGGCGGCATAAAACAATTATGTTCCCGATTCCAGTTCAGTGTCTGCGAAGAAAAATTAATTAAAACCGAAGAAGCACCGGATGTAGAAATATCGCTCCGGTCGGTTGCTACAGCTCAAAGTTTGAGTACTGGTCAGGGATTTGAAAAATGTTCGTGTAAAACCCAGTGTGTCAATAAAAATGTTTTTGTTTTAGAAATAATGTTCTTTGTAATTCCAAGTGTCACTTTAGTAAATATTGTTGTAACAAATTATTTTATGGTACGTTTCCATAAATGCCATTTATACGCTGCATAAATTAGATAAGTTGCTTCTTTTTCATTTAAATTGTCTATCATTAGTTTATTTATAGAGCAACTAGTTATTTCACTTTAGATAAATTGTTTTACACTATAACTGTCTCTCATTAGTTAATTTATAGAATGCTTAGTTATTTTATAGAATAATTAGTTAAAGAGTCAAATTAATAACATATTACACACTTTAATGGACGCGATCAGTTATTTGATGGAATAACTAGGTATTCTATAAAACAAATGCATTATATACTTTAATGGTAACATATATACATCTTTGCTGATTGACCTAATTATATGCTACTTCCCACAAGAGCTATAGTAATAATGGCTATTGAGTTAAGTTTAATAAATAAAATAATTTTGCTTTTCAAAATACGTATTTATGTACCTTTTGTTTCTTAAAATCAAAGTTTGGTTAGTCGGCCTTTACTGAATATTCCATAACTAAAGCTTGTGACATCTTCTTAAATTTATACTTACGAATGGCAACAATTTGTCTGTAGGTTCACAAGTTAAACCAGCGTTGCACGGGCAATGGTTTAGGTATTTCTGACCATGAAAGCCAAAATTTTCTTGCTTTCCTTTACATGACTCCCCTGAAAGATGTTATATTCGTTGTTAAGTATTAATAAACACTTAGAATCACCAATAAACATTCAAGAATTGAGTGCTATTGAAATGAAGTTTAATAGTTTGTCACACATGTGTCTTGAATTCTTAATAAAAGTTCGAATGCCATTCCTATTTTGGTGACAGCATTCACCTTAATACCTACGATTATTAATTTAATTTATTCTTCATCGTGAAAGCAAAATTAATTCATGTTCAAATTTACAAGAAAATATATTTAAGCCAAAACATCCATGTATTCTTTTAATATATAATATAAAGTGCATTTGTATTACAAAACAACCAAAAAATATTTTTTTCTAAACAAAATTATGGTTAAAAAGATGATTTTTATAAGACTCCCCCCCCCAAAAAAATTTTTTTTAATGCGTGGTAATACAATTATCTATATGCCTGCAGTATGTATCGCATTTATTGTTTTAAAAATATCCCATTTCCTATTAATTTCATTTCATGAAATCACGTGCTCAAAATGGCATTATTCTAGGTTTTATTTACAGTAGTAATTAATTTTATTTTTTAATCAGAGCTTTTGTAAAGGCAGTGACAACGCATTATTAAAAGTTGATTTCTTTTAGATGCCTACGGATAAAAATTTTATTTTTCGCCTACGGATTTTTGTTGACGCCAAAAACCTCATCCCCAAAACTACATCTTGTTCTGAAATAATAGTAACATGAAAACAGATTTTAATGTGGTTTATTAGATTTTTTGCATTCTGGTTTCTGATTTGGGGCTAATGATCTCTGTATTAAGGAATAGATTGATTGTTGTTGTTTTTGTATTTTTACTAAATAAGTATACACATAATTTTGCTCAAAAATTGGACTCGAAATGCATTATGCATATATTTATCACGTAACAATTATGTGTTTATTTATACATAACGATAGCGTGTCGCACTTATTCTCGCATCTTGTTTTCGTGGCTTTAAAAATTAACTCCCTTGCCAAAAAAACTAGTTTCATTGAATTTAAATCATTACTCTTTTGGTGTATAGTTCAAATGCAAGAATGTAAAATTACAAACCAAACTTTCAAATGATTAAAATGAATGAATTCAATTTCCAAAAAAATTATTGTAGCAAGTATCTGTTTGCATATCTTACCTTTCAGTGCTAGCTTTCGGCATATGCCTCTCCTAAAACCATGAAATCGTCTGCCAACACAACATTCGTCTTCTTTGCAATCGTCCCCCGAGTGGCAACGCTGGGCTTCGCTGCTGGCCTGAAACATCATTAAATGTTATAAAATTCATTTTAAAACTGTTGAATAATTCTGGAGTTTAAAAAATAATTTTATAAATGAAGTCAAAAAATGAAGGTCAGTTTTTATTTTCTCATATTCTAAATACTGAGGAAGTGTTATCTCAAAAACATTAGAGCTCGAGATAATGATGAATCTCTTACTTTCAGACCTTCCCGAGTTCCAAAACACATTTTTGGAAAATATACGTTGGTCTGTCTTTCTCTGATAAAGATAACTTATAACAAGTCAGACTGAATTTGGTTTACAGTTTTTGTATACAATTTGTACGATTTCTATCAAATTTTGGGCAAATTCTATTCAGAAGGGTGTCCTTCCTGTTTTACCAACACGCTAACAACAAAACGAAGCTATTTAGATAAAATGTGTTGCACATATTTTACTTTTGTAATTTAACCCTTTCTCTGCCAAACCTAAACTGTATGAGGGTAATTCCATTGCCATTTCTGTTTTGTATGTTATAGTTTATCTAAGTTTTAACATTCCCAATTAAATACACATATTTTGTCATAAGTAACCATGTATATGTATAAAAATCAAACACGAGTATACTCGTGGTTGGCAATGGGGATAATCTCATATAATTTAGGCTTGGCAGCGAATGGGTTAAATAAAGTAGAATTTTTGTAAAAACAATTTATTTGTAGCTTTGTTTTAGTTTTTACGCTAGTATATTTATTTTTGTAGCCATAAAACGTTTGCAAGTTTGACAAGTTGTACGTTATAATATATTGAAAGTATCACAAGTATATTCGTGCTGGCCATGGTTAACACCCTACCAACCACGTGTATATTCGTGGTTGGCAGCGAATCTGTTAAACAACTATCAAAATTTGAGCCAAATCGAAAAAGACTCTGTTTGCATGTCAATTTGTATTTAAAGAAACATTCAAACGTCATAATTCATAAACATAGTTGTTTAAATATATCAAATTTGGTTTGATGTTTTTTGATTGATAACAAATTTTGCGATGAAAATTTTAATTCATTCGGTTTGATAGAATTTTTCTAAATACCATATTTTATTTTTGTACAATTTTAACCTCATACCAAGTGTTATTTAACAAAGATCATATTATATATTCAGTAAAATTGCTAAATTCAAGTAAAAGATTGATATTTCGTAATCATAGTACACCTATAAAAACTGTGTAAAAATTGGGTTTTGGTGAGACTATTCTATCTGGTACGACCAAATTTTTATATTTTGGTATCAAATATTATGTTTAATTATTTTTGATCAAAAGTATTTTGTTAGAATAGATGTAAGATAAGGAACAAATTCAGAACAAAAAATTCCATTTATGAAAACATTAGAGCTGTGATCCTTAAAGCTGTATATTAGGATTCTTGTCTGCATAAATATCTCATCGTTTACTATTTTATCAATACAAACTCAAATCCCCTTAATAAAAAATTCATAAAATCTTATAACGAATTTTATTTTTAAAAAAGACTGAAGTAAACTCCAGATTTATTAAACGTTTTAAACTTTTTTAGAAAATGTATTAATTAATTTACAAAATAAACATATTCTTTAAATAAATAGGAGGGAATTGATAACTGATAAATTTTAGAAAATCAAACGAATAGGATATTATGAAATAAGATTTTTCTATAAGAATTTTTAAATAAACATTAAAACTTGTCCTATGTAAAGATAATTAAAGTTTTTCAGAAAATGTCTGAATATTTAGATTTATAATAAAATAAATATATATTCACTTTCTGATAATCTATTTTACATTGACTTAAAAGTAGTCACAATAAGGTTTTAAAAATTTAAAACGTTACTTTTCGTTTTTATTAAATAAACGTTTCAAGATTTGAAGATTTCCGAATAACTAGAATTATATTGAAGCGAATAATGAATCATTTCTCTATTATCATTTATATATTGCTCATTGATGAAAAATTCATAACAATTCGATTTCGGAAAATTGAAGCTATTGTTTTTAGTTATTAAAATGAATTTAATATGTTATGATTTCGTAAAAGATTCACTAAAATATGTAGCAAACGAATGGTATTCTGAAGATGAAAAGAATTTAATAAAAATTATTGCAATTAAATAAATTATGTCATTAAAGGATATTTCTTTCAGAAATATTTTGGTATGATATTCAAATTTAATTGAGATATTAAATTTGAATATCATACCATTGTTCTCATGTTCCGCTTTTACAACCAAAGAAAAGGTGCAATAGCTTCTGAGGGTATGAACCCCTAAGCAAACGAGAGCAAAATTTTAACTCACGCAAGTCACAAACCATTTTTACCGGGTGGATTTCATTCATCCACAAATCATAATTCAGATCTGAAACCGAGAACGATCACTTCTGACCTAGTGGTATTGCTCTCGACATGGAGGACTTTGTGACCATGATTGATTTAACGAGAGCCAGCCAACATACACATACACGAAGAGCTTTTGGCTGGCGTGTTCGATCTGGGAGATAAAGGGATGCGAATCCGTTACCCTTCAATGAGATTCAATCAAATATTATTCGAAATATTTTTTCTAATATTTACCTCAGATGAATATTTACCTTTCTAATATTTACCTCAATGAATTTCGATATTAATTCTTATGATGAAATTCTCCGTGTGATAATTCAAAAATTTCCGATACAAATTTTTAACATTTACGTTCATTTATTCGTATAATTACTTTTCTTTATACAAATATTTATGATATTTATAAGAAATCAAAGTATTATTTAAATTATATTCAATACTTCATTGAATATGAAACTACAATCGAAATTAACCACAATGCACTTTTAATTATAATATAATTGTTATTTTATTTATTTTTAATTTTTAATGATATTCATAATTAATTGATTGAATATCTTACCCAAAATACCGCAAGTACTGCAACAATAACCAAAAGCTTCATCTTATCCTTTCTAACAAAAGTATATGTCTACTTATACCAAAACCCTTTGACTCATATATATAAAATGCTTTTATAGTATCGTCCATTTTCATAAAAATGTTTCCACCTGTATTTTAAATAGTATTTGCGCAAGCTAGCATTTTAAATTCCTTTATCTGAAGACGTGTGGGGAATTTTGCAATTCAAAATAAATAATCAAGATACAGAAAGATGCAAGTGCAGATGAATGAGATTTTGCAATTATTTAGCCCGGACGTTTCGAAAATAATGGAAAACAATATCAAAAATATCACACATTTAAAACAGTTTGAAGCAACTAACTTCTCAACTAAATGAAAGCAATATGTCTAATCATCCGTTCAAATCATTACCCAACAGCTCATTTCAAAATCTCAAGAGATTGAAATAACTCGTGCTGGGGAAATACTTAAAATAAAAGGAAGAATAATATTTTGGATAGTTGAAATCAATAAATATATTTATCAAAATATTCTAAATTTCTAACTTGCCATATGGTTCTACTAACTTGTCAGTCATGTTTATTTAAAAAAGGTTGACTACCCAAAATATATACTAAAAAAGAAACTAGCATTCTTCCATGACAAAAATCAAGTAAGTCATATTTTCTTAACCAAAAGAGGATCTTTTACAAATTCATTTTAGGAAAAATTGGAAAAAGAAAATTTTTTCATCAAATTAAAAATGTCATTTTAAAATATTTTTTGATTCATAAGTTGAATAAAATTTTAAATTTTCTACAATAAATATGTTTTTATATGTTATGGATAATTTTTAAGAAATATAATGGAAAAATTATATCCTTTTTTTATAAAAGAAAGTGATATTTAAATTATAATTATAATTAATAATTTTAAAGACATAAAATCATTTTTTAAAGAATTAATAACTGTTTAAATTTAAGAAGATTTGTTTTACAATTAATTTCAGAGAAATATATGGTCATGCAAACAATATGCAAATAATGTTAATACACATACTTCTTTTAAATTAAAAAAGCGTTAAATCTATACTTATAAGAAAGCTCAATGAGTGTGTGTGTTAGCACTCTACAGGCCAGACCGTTAGTCCTACAGCTACAAAATTTGGCAAGTGTATACCTTGGGTTTCTGGAATGTGCACCTCTGAGCCCTTTTTTAAATTTTAATTAAAATTTATTTAGCGAAATTTTGCGAAATTAGTGAAATTTTGGCGTTTTCCCGCTATAACATCTGAAAATGGTACTCCACAAAATTGATTTTTACATCAAGTTAAAACTAAACAAAAATATCTTTTCAAAGCTGCTGCTGTTTTTATATATAAATCAAATTTATATTTTTAATGAATTTAAAAAAAAATTTATTAAATCGTATTTTTTAACAATTTATATTGCATAAAATAAAAATAAAATTTTATCTGCACGAGCATCTCAAAAAATCAGCTTTTAATAACGTAATGCCATCAAAATTACCAAAGCTCTGATTTTAATAAAATAAGTTAATTACTACTGGAAATAAAGCAAGAACGATGTCATTTTGAGCACATGATTATATGAAATGAAAATATGATATTTTTTAATCAATAAATGCAAAAGAAAAATTGTAAGATCGTTTGCAATACCAAAATTATTAATTCAATGAAACAATTAAAATAAATAAAAATACTTTATAAAAGTGCGGTATTTAAAAATAAAAAAAAGATTTTTTTAAAAAAAAAAATCACCGAACGATAATCTCCTGAGCGGGAGATCAATTATTCAGAAGTAAGAAATCATTAAAAAACACTGGAAGGTGACGGGATTTTATAGAAATGGCAAACATAAAGCAATTGTTAATATGTTGAAGGAAATATATAATAAATTATTAATTATTTTTGTTAAAGTAAAATGCTATTGCCTTCGTGTGTTTTTTTTAAGTTTATAAAGCGATCAGACATGAGTTTATTTCCTACTTTAACTTATATGAAGAAAATACATTGTGCAAATCAAAGAATTTGCCTTTGTGAATGTAATGAATCTCCGCATTTTTATGAATCATGCCGAAATAAAAACGCATCTGTTTTCAAAGAATCTTACCTAATGATTAATAATTCAATACTGCAGGTAAAATAATTTTTCCCGTATATTTCAAAGATATCAAAACTTCCTAAGAACCATAGCAATATCATGTTCTCACATGATAAGAAATAAATCAATTATAAATCCGAATTAAACATACAAAAATGTAATTTTCAGCACATGCCAGCATGATATAAATCAAATATGAATTATGATATTTTTGAAAGGTAAATGCAAGGAGACATTTTCTATGATATTTTACAATACATATATTACTAATTCAAATAAAGAGTTTTATTTAAGGCAAATATGGCTTAATATGTACAAGACATCTTCTGTAATCAGAGCTCAACATCTAATTTGCAAACTTTTTGTAATAGACATACAACTTTTAACAAATATTCTAAATGAAATATGTAATTATATTCTTATTAAATTGAGGTAAAAAATACTGGTAAATTACGACTTTTAAATTTTTACATATATCATCCACTTTGTGAATCATATTTACCAAAATATTCTTGAGAAATTAAGACCTTAAAAAAAGTGCCACACCAAACAAATACACAACGAAACATTAATTTTCCACCATAATCACATAATTTTACCTTGAATTAGAATTGTATATTACCAACAGCATTTTTTTTTTTTCATTTTTCAACCATTACTTTAAAAAAGCACTCAAATTTTATTTATAAATTCGAAAATTTGTAAGTAAAAAACAACTACTCCAGAATTTTTCTCAAGCGAACGAGGTTTTATATAATTTTAGATGGCGTTTAAAATAATTGTATTTACATAGAATAATATTTTGACAAATAATTTCTTCCATGTCTAGTATTAAATGAACAATAATAATGAGCTACTAGAAAATCAAATATCTGATTCAAAACTTTTAAAATTAATTAATTAATGAAACAACAAAATAAAATGCGTTTCCACTCCAAATTATAGATAAAGGAATTCTTATAAATATTATCAACAAATGTCAGAAAAGAATGTTTAAAAGGAAGGAAATGAAATGATAATGTCATCCATGCATTGTTAAACATGGATCTGGATGAAATATCAAACTTTCAGCCTGAGCAAAACAAAAACTTTTAGACATCAGAAAGGAATGCACAGTAAAGTTGTGAATGAAACAATTCTTATAAACGGTTATCTGAATAATGCATTTTCTAAGAAAGCAACATAATGTAATTATCTGAAAGGAAAACAGTTCTTGTAATTAGATGTAAAAGTACTTTAAAACATGTAATATCCAATGGTAATTACTGCATTATCGTAATGAAAAATAAATTTTAGAATTTTCAAATGTATAGGCTAATTTTATTTTCCGTTTTGCTTTGTTTTATTAAATATTTTCATAAGTGAAACTTAAAAGCAAAGAAAAATATAATTTTAAGGGATATTTATGATTTTCAGGAATTTATATTTTTAGATATAAATTCCTGAAAATCATAAATATCCCTTAATAGATAAATATATCCCTTAATAGATCATAGATAAAATATTTCTGATAACGGATATCATCTTCAGATTAGAAAATAATTATCGATGTGTTAGATAGTTTTTAAAAATTAGATGGAGTATAAGTTTGTTTGTTTTTAAATTTCATTTTAATCCATGTACTTTTAAAATCAAATGAAAGCATTAAATGTATATTTATCCCAACTGCAAGATTTTATATTCTTGATAATCAGGCTTTAACAAAGTAAATGGAATTGCATAATTTTTCTGGTGTAATACTTTTTTCTCTCACGGGATTAGTTTCAGGAGTAGCAAAATTATATTAAAAAATTTATTTCATTATTGTAATACATGATTAATTATTGTAATTATATGTTTAATACATGAATATTTATATGTTTGTCCTCATTTTAATATGATTTAATGTATGCCAATTATTGAATTAATCGCGATTTTGTTTTTAAAGTTTTTTTTATTTAAAATAGGTAGAATAAATTACACACTGTTGGTTGATTCACTTTAATTAATGTCTACTTCTAAATTACACATGAAGTATTTTAAAAAGAGATCTTTTATACGAATGTAGTCAAATATTTAGAACTAAATCTCTTCCAGTCAAACCACTTACAAATTTCAATTTTTTCTGTTTGTTGTATTAATAGAATGCGAAATATTAAATTAAAGAAAAAAATGATACAAAAAATATTTTATATTTTGACATATTGTTATTTGAATATCCTTATAAAATTATCCATGTTTACCTATTTTCGCTTTGAATTCTATTACAATCATGAATATATTTATTATATCTAAAAATATCATTTTATTGATTGCTAATGTTTGGATATATATTATTATATTTAAAAAAAATTAAGTTAAAATTTCTTTAGTGTTTTAGTGTATTCCTATAATTCGTTTTTAAACGTTTACTATCAACATTCGATTGTTTTGCTTTCTTCGTTGGTTATTGCTTTATTTTGCTAGATGTGCTGCATTGAAACAATTTGTGATTAAGTGTTTTTGATTTTTGAGGTATTCCTGAAAAATGTATATTTCTTTAAATTTTAAGAATTCTTACCAGTTTCATCTATATTTCAATTTCTCTAATCCTATCTATTTACACTGGATTTTGTACACTGAAACTTGTTGTTTGATACTAAGCCTATTTTCTGCGCAACATGATTATAAGAAATACATTGTAGAAAAATGAAAACCTCACTTTTCCATAATCACTGATTTTAAAATTCATGAAAATTCTTAATTATGCACACAAAGTTTAATTTATTCAACATAAGGGAAATATTTAATTTAATTTTAAGATAAATAGAAGCAAGAATGATTTTGATTGAATGAAATCTCAACACTTTCTTCCTCTTAGTATATGTTTGGTCTCCGTTGAAGAGATAAGATACTCTGCGTCACTCAGATAACAGATTATTTTGAGTAGGATTCTAACAAATGGAAAAGTTCCCAAGAACAAGGTGAGAGATTATGAATTGAATTAAGGGAAAAATTATTAACGAATTGAAAACCGGAAACACTGTGTATTTAGGAGATTAATGGATTCTTTCAACATTTGTATGTGTAGCTGTAGAATTTAAGCATGAGATTTATCAGCTTCGTAGTAATTAGTGCTGTCTTTTCTAGTAAGAATCTAAATTAATGTTTTTAGATTTATAGTAATTAGCACGATTTAAGATCACTTGGGGGATGAGAAATAAGGCAAAAATAATAAAATTCAAAACTTGGTAACTAATTGCATCTTTTTTTTTAAAAAAAAAGAGTTATGTTCATTTTTATAATATCAAAACAAAAATGGAGACTATATAAATTTTTAGATCTCTGCATCTCTTTAGAAATATTTTTACTCATTATGTATACACAAATGATATGCATTTTATCAGTTAGACCCAGTTTCTTGATCTTTCGGCATCAATTGTTTCATCAAAGTCTCATATAGAAAAACTCTATCTGCAAATTAGTCCTTAATACCTTTCTTCTTAATCTTCTAGAGTCTTTGAATTTTAATAATAAAACCTTTATTATCAAAATTTAAAGACTTGTCTCCATTTCATTTAATTTTGGCGGAAGAAAACAGAAATGTGTTGTGAAAGTGTTTGATTTAATTTAATAAATTTCTTTGTTTGTTATATATATTAATTGTGCTTCTGCTGGCTTTCTGGCACAGAGGTAGAGCGCCTTCCTCATTTTCTGGGAGTCCCGGGTTGGGCATGGTTGTTCTTGCGAATGAAGCGAATGTGAAGGGTGAGTAGCAAAAGTCATACTTTTGGCCCTAGTTGGCGCTATTTGAAAAAGAGACGTATATTCTTCGGCTTAAAATCTGCTCCTATATCAGTGGGAGGGGGGGTGTCCATGGCATGTGCCATAAGTAACAGCAGCAAAAATTGTATTTCAACGTACCTATTACTAAGATAAATTAATTTAATTTATTCAAATTTTATACATTTTATACACAGATAATTGCATTTCTGGATGCAAGAAAAGATAAAAACAATTGGTATACATAAACGAATATCAATAACTTATTTTTTTATCTATACCCAAAAGATAAATCAATTTTGAGATAGTTAAGACTCAGAAGATATTTTGCCAGTTATGTAAGTATCATCGAGAATATTCGAAACCAGAAATTACTCAGATATCGTGACTATTATTAATTTTCCTTCATACAACTTCAAGTAATTTGTTATTTTCATAGGCGGTTGTACAATATTTCATATCCTTACTTGAAACTTAAATATGTTATATTTGACTTGTGAATCATTATGAATGACAAGTTATGTTCATATCATTCAGTGCAACTTAAACGATTCAGTGTGGTACATTGTATCTTTTATTCTGGGTAATTGTCATAGAATTCAATATTGAAGTTCAACACAATGTATAATATCTAGTAAGAGTACTGTTCTCAATCAAGGGATAGTGATCGAATTGAATCGTTTCTTCTGTGTTTGGAATGAAAGCATTTGAGAAACAACAAAAAAAGAGTAAAATTACCTGAACGAGAAGATAGGACACAGAATATCCTTCATTCGGGATAACTGTCACATAATTCAATATTGAAGGTCAAAACAAGAATACGTTTGCTATCTTTTGGGAATTAAGGATACTGCTTTCAATCAGGAGAGAGTGAAGGAATTGAAGTATCAAGTCCTTTTCTTGAATGGAATGACTCGAGAAAGAATTTCAAAAGAGTAAAATTATCAGAAAGAGAAAAAAAAAGAGTATGAAATGTATTAACGTAATTGAGTCTGGATAAGATTGGATCCATACATGTAAAAAAAAAATAGCTGCGTTATTTGTTATAAATGATAGCAAAGCTTTTAAAATTCACATTTGTATAGTTTTTTTTTTTTTTTTTTTTTTTTTGAAAAACGAAAGATAAAATTATCATTTTTTGATAGTTTAAATTTTGTATCATTGACTATAAAAATCATAATAATAAATTTAATGATTCTAGTATGTTTCCTCTCAAAAAATAATTCAACTTTAATTTGAGGTAAAAACCTTACTTTTTATTTGTCTTAAAAGAATGAATTTCAGTCGAATATATATAAATCTCAAAATAATAAAACCTATTTTATTCCAATACATCAATTTTGCATTTTTAGTTCATGAAATTGTGATCTCACTGCTTTATAATAAGACTTTCAAGAATCTTTTTAGTTCCAAAAAAACTGTAATAGAGGTAGATAAGATATTTCCTTGGCTTAGAAATGCACTCTCATCTTTATCCTTTTATAATAAGTTTAGAAACAATTGTATACCTTACAGAAACACTTGAAAGGGAACAAAACGTTAAGCTCTCTCTTTGAGAACTTATGTAGAAACTGTAATGCAAATACATGAAAAGGCACTTAATAGTTTATACCTGTCAAATAGCTTCAAGTTTTTCATCCACAAATGATGCTTCTTTCCTTTTTAGATGCGACACAAATATCATTTTTTCTAGTAATACTTATATGTGAAAAATAATGATATTTTATAGCTCCAATGTTTGGAAAACTGTCTTTTCAGGTATCAAGACTTTGTTTATATGGATATTTTTTGAGAAAGTGAGGATGAAATTTCTTTCTTTTTTTGAAATAAAAAGGTGAGTATAACTTCAAGAAATCAAATTAGAACTCAATATATTACAATTGTTTCTATTCTGAATGAATAGAAACTAATTTATTTTCTTTCAGTGCTTTTCACTATAAATTTGATTTTTTGAAATAAAAAAAAATCACACAAATGAAGAAATAAATATATGATCTATATAGTTGAATTAAGTAGTTTTGTAAATAAAGTAATAAGATTCAATAAAGAACCTTTTAAAAAATTAAGAAATTACGAGTAAATAAAGTATATTTGATTTTCTGCCAAAAAGTTATATTTTTTAAAGCATTTTAGCTTAAAAATAAAATTTTCAGTAAGTAAAACCAATTATTATATATTTGCAATGAGATAAGAATTTTTCGCAATTATGAACTAGGAAACTGATTTTTCCAATAATGGATATAACGATCTCGTTTAATGAAGTCAAACCCTGCTTTTTTATTAAAATTTAATTATTTAGTTATTGTTTCATTTCTAATAATAGATATATTTACGAATAAACTTGAGACACATTTTTTTATATTTATATGTGAGTGAATATCTGTTTAGTAAAAATATATCAATTAATGGTCTGCATAAAATATAAATAATTCATTAATTTGAACTATTTTATTAAGTGTAAAATATTCTTGCTTTTATAGAAGTAATAAACATATAGAAAAATATGTTTTTGTAGTATTACAAAACATGTCTTTGTTGTATAGATGAACATGTTTTGTTACGATCTTGTCTTTGGCATTTGCCATGGACAAGTTTGCTTAAGTAGTTACCAATTGAAGCCTAATCAGTGTCTTTTTTCTTGTAGTTGCGCCATATAGAGACAAGATTACGACTTTTGATACTTTCTCTTCACATTCGCTTGTACAGCCCCCTTTCACGGGATGGGGTGGGTGCACAATCACACAACTTACAGATAGAACACACACATGCACACACACACAAACTATACCCGAATCGGGACTCTAAACTGGGACGCCCAGTTCACAGGGAAGACTACCTTTATGCCAGGACGGGAGCAGAGCAAAATCTAAATAAAAGAAAATACTAAAGCTATTTCAAATTAAGATATTTTTATATATTAGATATAGAAAATGCACTATGCCTGTAACTTTTATGCATGCGTAATCAATAAGTTGATCTAGTTTCATCACAATCCGTTAGCTGGTTAGGCACAGCATAAGGCACGAACTACCAAGAATTCATTTTTATATATTAGATGTTTGGTAATATCGATATATTCTAAAGATATATCAAACGGTTTCTCACTTTACCAGGCTATTTCTTTTTAATTAATTTAAACGTCAGGATAAACTTGAAAGAAACATTTGGATTGAAATTTATATAAAATTGCGGCGAATTTCAAATTGCATTTAAACATGCAATATGAATTGCAATGATTTTTTATTATCTGAACCAAAGAAATATTTAAAGCTTCTTGTAATTAAATGATAAAAATGTAAGTAATGGAATATCTCGTAAGTATAATAAGGTCATCCTTTTTTGTAAAGAAAAAAAATGTTTGGGAGATCGAAAAAAACATAGTTTTTTTTTTTCTTATTTTCTTTATTTTAGTTCTTTTCTTGTGATAATAGCTAATTAATTTATATTAATATTCTTCATTTTTTTTGTTTCAGATAGGCATCTTGTGAAAGGAATGAATAAACATAATTCAAGAAATTAAAATCAAAAGCTATGTGAAAATTTAAAAATAATTTCTTTATTTAAAAAAAATATTTCAAGATTGATCCATTATATGGATAAAAAAAGAAAAAAATTCTATTAAAAAATTAACAGTATATTGCAAAAAATATAATATATTTAATTCCACCAATACCTAGCAATCCGCGATGCTAAATAATAAATAGAATAAAGTTTAAAAAAAGTTTCAAATATCTTTTTTTTGAAAAAAAGAATATACGAATGAACAATAAACTATTTAATTACAAAGTAGCTTAAAGATTAAAAAATAATCAACTTTATTGATTAAAAAACAAAAAAAAATAAAATTAATAAAGAAAATTAGGTGATGGTAAAAAATTTAACTTTTTGAATTAAATTTTAAAAAATAATAAAAAGTTAACTTAATAAAATTAAACATTAACCCTCATGGCTCAGTTTCTCATATTAATAATTCTTAGAAAAAATCATATGCGTCTCCATTGATTATCTACCAAACCTTTTAACTTGCAAGCCCAAAATACAGTGCTTCGTAGTAAATTTAGTAATTTCTATTGCAAAAAAATTCAATAAATCAAAATAATTGAAACCTGTTATCTCAAATTTCCTGTTATCATGTGAGAGCATTATTATTTTTAAGGCATTATTTGTCTGGATTGATTTAAATCATTAACCTATTAAGCAAATTTGAAACAATCATGTGGCCTACGCATGCTTCGATTTATCGAGTACCCGGTACATCACGGCCAAGTTGTAATTTTTTTGTTGATGATAAGTCGCCAAACTCGCCAACCATCTTTAACATTTTCTAATAACTCTAAAAGCGAGAAATTGATGCCTAAAAGGCCATAAATCGCTAATTTTTTGTCCGTTCATTTTGTGGCTTCACAACCCTCAAGCCATTACAACAAGATGTTCAAACAGGATGAAAACATTTTAGCATGAAAAAAAATTGTAACAACGTGGCCATTGGCATAAACTCTTGAATTAAAAATTAAATTTTTGTTTTTAAAGGACTTTTTTGGCAATAAATCGCCAGCCTTCCGCATTATTTTCTAATAAATATAAAAGAAAAAAATTGATGCCTCAAAAGTGATAAATCACCAATTTGTTGCCCACGCATTGTGAGGATTCATTTTCTTTTATAAAAAGTGTAAAAGAAAATGAAATTCACAGTCGAAAATTTCAAGTTATCATCGGTAATTAACTGTCTTAATTAATTTAAGGCATTATATATATATATATACACACACACACACACACACAC
>JAOUZG010019159.1:20403574-20420093 GCA_026289955.1 Argiope argentata | reverse complement strand
AAGTGAGCAAATATTTGATCACTCGCACAAATTGTAAATTCATTTATTGTATTATTGTAAAAATTACATCGAATATTTTATTTATATGTTGTAAACAGAATTTTGCTCTGCAAGAGCATTGGTTTCTATCTCTGGTTTTTATTCTTCGGGTTCTGCTGCGGTTGATCTGAAAACATCTTCCACGCATTTTTCATCATATCTGATTGTTCCAACCTGTAAAAAAATGATTACATACTATGATTTCAGCAAAATAAGGAATAAAAATAATCGCAATCTGCTATCATAATTTTCAATTATCATGTGAAAATTTTATTTTTTAAGTAACATCATATCAGTCCGACAGAATACATCATTTTCTCTCACGAATCATATATCAAAATCTCCAACAATCAGAAAATCGATAATTATTTATCATCGTAGTGTCAATCAAGTTGTAATTTTCTTTTCACATAGCCATAATTTTCTTTTGTGAATGACCTTCTTCTGTGATTTTTCGGACGATAACTTCTTACGACGATGAAATTCATTTTTTATACAGGAGAATCGGGTAAGTGGCAACCATTCGAACCACGTTTTAACTTTTTGCTGGCGATAATTCGAAAAATGTGACAACTTTCTTTATTATTTTCAAATACCTCTAAAAGCGAAAAATTGATGCCTGAAAAGTGATAAATCGTCCATTTTTTATCCGTGAATTTTGAGGCTTTCAAAACTTTCAAACCAAAGGAATATCATGCTTTCACATGATAAAAATTATCTACAAACCTTGTAGATTGGTTACCTATAAGTAAAAGAATCTTTTATCCTCTTCTTTGATCTATTAACGAATTCCGTCACATATTTTAGAGTTATTGCTTGTCTGCACATCATATTATCTTTTGCGTTTTCTTCTCATAATAGTGATTACATGAAATTAGCAATTATAAAATTCTATTATGAAGATTTGTATAGGATGGAATGGTGTCCCATCAATTCAAAATTTAGTCTCTGGAATAATGACTCTTCCATATTTATATTTCCTAATTTAGTCTATTATTTCATACAGCTAAATATATTTGTATAAGTGAGGAACAAGTAGTTTTATATAGATATGGCATATTTTTTAACATATTTCGTTAAATTAAACATTTATGATTGCCTTTTAATATTCAGTTTCTTCTGATATTTCTATTGCTAATATTTCTATTTATATTTCTTTATTTGTTACTCAACAAGCAAATTGGAAGAATGATTTATATATAATGCGTAGTTCTTAGTAATCTTGTAAGATTTCAAGATTAGAAATTAGATGATACATGGTTAAAAATGCATTCACTTCAAATTTCTGAGCATCAAAAATCATTTACCTATTGTAATGAAAACACCTCCCTCAATTCTGTTTCTAAAAATTCATGTAGATTAAAACATATTTAAAATTATCTCTTTCAAAGATTCCTTATTGAAACGGAAATGATATGAAGACCGGAAGTTAATACAATAGGCTTTAATTAGAAAGTTATATGATATTCTAAACTAAATTTTTGATGTGTTCAGTTTCATTGATAAGTTATTTGGACACAACACGGGCATTTCTTTCTTAGTTTGGAGTAAGAATCTTATGATATATCCGTCTGAATATTAAATTTGAAATAGTAAATAAAATTCTTTTGCCTAAATGAAAAAAAAGAGTTCACCTTCATGAAAGACACAGAAATTAAAATAAAAAGCAAAGCATTACAATAGTAATAATTTTAAAACAAAAGGATTCAGTTTTTAAGATGTTTGAGAATATTGGAAGTAGGAAACTATTTAAAATTTGGTAAGATCCTTGAATCAACAATGAAAATTGGATAAAAATGACAAGGCAATAGGAATATGATTGAGTTTGAACTCTATATGATGATAAAGTAATGAAATATGGTTGAAAGCAGACATTTTTTTAGTAATAATAATTATTATCATATATATATTCCTGCGAATTGAAATTTCTCGTCTTCCCGTTGCTTGACGAATTCCAAGAAACTATTTTCCAAGATAGATGCAAAATATATCTATTAAAATTAAAATTTAATAGCTTTTATTCTAAATTTCTGAGTCGGGATTTTAATTTCAGTCATAAATACACTGTAAAAGGCATAATTAAATATATTTCATGTTATTCGCAACAATAAATCAAATTTATTGGAATATTTCTGAAATCTACATTTTTTTGCCACAATAATATTGTTACTGAAAAATGTTTACCCATTCAAGTGAATAAAACTAACCTTTTATAATTTTACATTAAGTGAATAAACTGGATATCACTATTTCATATTATTGTAAGCCATTTTAGCTTTCATATCACTATTTTAGGTTATTTGGCGATGAATTTCTCGATATCGAAGAATTTCTAATCAAAATACTTCTCAGTCACCAGACGAAAAAATAACATTTGTGAAAGACTAAAAATAAAAATTAATTGTTTAATTTTTAGAAATTTTAATTTTTTGACTTTTAAAGTGGATAATTTAATACTTAATGGTCGTTGATGCTCATGAGTTCCCTTTCAATCCAGTGCATGCTTTAATGAATGATTCATTAAATTATTGGACTTTTATGGTGGCAAAATCACTTTTGTACCACACAATCGGTATTATTCCTGCCAAGGTATTTATATTAATCAAATAAATCGAAAGCTTTAATTAAACTATACACAATAGTAAAACATATTATAAATGTAAAAAATTGAATTATTGCCTTGCACTTAAATCTTCTAATGTAAGAGCAAGAGTTATTGGAGGACATGTCCAGATATGTGTTTATCATTTGTTTTAACTGTAAGAAAGGCTTGTAAAAATTTTTTTTAACTATATAATGCTTGATTTTTTTAATGCACTTACAAGTGGCAAATCTTCGGATTTCGTAGGTTCACAAGACAAACCTAGAGCACAGGGACAATGTTCTAAGTATTGTTCGTGTACGAATCCAATTGATTCATCATCTTCACTGCAACTTTCCCCTGAAACAAAAATGAATAATATGTTTTTAGTAAAAAATCTGAGGAAAAGTTGAAATACTTATTACTCTATATTCCAATATACATATTCATAAAGAAAAAAAATGTATATCTTAATGTAATTTGTATAAATGTAAATAAATTCAGAATATAATATCTAATTTTATGATTTATGCTAATTATTTCTAATTATATTTCTTTTTTAAATGACAATTACACATTTAGAAATATTTTTTCCAATGAAGCAAAGTAAAAAATTTGCATTGTTTCTCAAAGGTTTTGGGTTCATGTGGGATGGGATCTCCGTTTTTTTAAATCCGTTTATTCATATGTAAACAAGAAACACGTGCTTATCATTAAAATATTTTTAACTTTCTCTGCATCTCCTAAAATAAACACTGATTACAATACAATTTTTATCTGCAACTAATGACTTAAAGGTGGTAAAATGCAGAGGATTTTAGATGCATCTATGATTACTCTCTTGTAATCATAGCTAGATATACATATATTGTATAAAAAGCACTGCAGTCGTCTAGAAATTTGAAATCACAAAAGATCGTCTTTCAAGATTTTAACGAATCTACTTATCTCAAATCTCCCTGATCTTCATCTTCATGCTCTACTGATATATTCACTATTCAAGGAAATATTAAAGAACATTAAAATTGAAATAAAATTTTCGGTTGTAAATTCGGAAAAAAAGGCATTAAACACTAAATAAAAATTCAGAATTATACTAAGAAACCTGGGATTTCATAATGTAGTTTATCGTGTTTTGTTCAACTGCAAAGAAATTTATCCTTAGCCAAGCTCAGATACATTTTTAATACGTTAATAAATAACTACCCACTTTTTTGTATAGAGTGTATCATATATTTCAAGAATCATCAAAATTCGTAAATTTTAGTAAATTCCTATTATTATCATGTCAGAACATGATGTTGTTTTGAGAATAAGGTTTGTGGCGTCAGCAAAAATCCGGAGGCGAAAAATAAAAATTTTATTATCTGTCCGAGCAGCTTAAAAAATCAGCTTTATAAAGCGTTGCCATAGCAATTACAAAAGCACTAATTTTTTTAAAAAAATAAGTTAATGACTACAACAAATGAAACATAGAAAAATGTCATTTTGAGCACCTGATTATATGAAATGAAATAAATAGGAAATGTGATATTTTTTAAACATTAAATGCGATGCAAAGTTTTTTTGATCATTTACAATACTAAACGACTCATTCAATGAAACAATTAAAATGAATAAAAATATAATTTAAGTTGCAGGAGTAGGTGCTGCTTGGCTGTTCAAGAAATTATGTTCTGACATGATACCATGGAATATGCATAGAAGATTTCATTTTAATCTGTTTTGTTCATTTTGCATTCATATTTATAGATACTGTAGTCAGATTCAAAATGCATTCATTTTTAGCCGGCGTCCTAACACAGAGGTAGTGAATCTTCCTCGTGATCTGGGCATCCCGGGTTTGAGTCCCGGTTAGGACATGGTTGTTATTCATTGTACTATCTGTGAAATGTATAAATATGCCCCCTCCCTGTAAAAAGGGGTTGTGTAAAAAGGGGTTGATGAGTGCGTGGCTAAGTCGTTCTCTTGGCTGCAGTTGGAGCTACTTCAAAAACAAGAGACGCTCACTCTGTTAAAATCGCTGACGTTCATCAGCAAACTTTTCCAGGAAAAGTGTCATTAATAACAGCAAAAACCTACATTCCTTTAAAGGTTACTAAAACAATAGAACTTTGGTTTGTCTTTTTCAAGATGTCTAGGCAATTATCATATTATATAAAAATGTTTTATTAGAAATTTTTGACAACTTATAAATAAAATTAATTATGATTAAAATTAATTATTAATTTAAATAACAATTGCGACTTCCTCTGTATTAGAGGTTTTATTTTAAAAAAATAATGGGGAACTGGATATTAAAGTGATTCAATTAAAATAAAAAGGAAGCTATCAATACTGTCTGTTGCCGATATAACTGCAGAAAAGAACATGAACAGGGAATGCAATATCAGATATATAATCAAATGAATCAAATATATAATCAAATAAAATTTACATTTTTTATAAATAATGTAAATTTACATTTTATTGAGTACCTTTTTGAGCTAGTTTTCTGCAGTCGCCTTTTCGGAACCCCAAGATTGACCTCGCGATGCAGCATTCATCGTCAGCGCAGTCTTCCGATGAGCGACAGCGCTTGTTCTCGGCAGCAGCCTGGAAGGAAGCGTTGAAACCACTTATCAATTTATCAATGTCGCCTTACTTCTTAAATTTTTTTAATGGTGCTGCTATTAGTATAAATAGATATCATCAAGTATTCCATATTAAAATATCAAATACTTTAACTTATAATATAATCATTTCAAAAAAATATAAATTTGATCTTTCCCTGAATATTCTTGATCATTTTGAAATTATTTGGCTTTGTCAAAACTAAGCACAATAAATTTATTACATTCAAAAAATGTAGTAATAAAATTATCTTTTCAAATATTTCAATTAAAAACCGAGTAAAAAATATCAGTAATTTTTGTAGTATCTAAATTCTCTGGGAAGCAGCACTATTTATGCATAATTCCAATCTAATCATAGTTCTATTATTAATTTCTAAGACATTAGAGACTAGAATATATATCCACTTAGATAAATGAATGAATTTTAAAAGAATGACATTTTGTTTCATTTGAATAAATGAGTGAAAGAAGATCAAAAGATTAAAATGAAATCTGCTTTGCCTATTTCAATGTATCATGTCAGAACACAATTTCTTGAACGGCCAAGCACCACGTGCTCGTGCGAAATAAATGATATTTTTATTCATTTTAATGGTTTCGTTGAATGATTCACTTTAGTATTGCGAACGATCCAAAAAAACATTGTCGCGCAATTATTGTTAAAAAAAATCCATTTCCTATTTATTTCATTTCATATAATCACGCACTGAAAATGACATTTTTCTAAGTTTTGTTTGCTGTATTAATTTTTTAAAAAATCAGAGCTTTTATAAATGCGATAGCAATACGGTATTAAAAGCTGATTTTTAGATGCTCGTGCATATAATAAAATTTTTATTTTTCGTCAAAACAAACAATATATTAACATCAAAAACAACATCATGTTCTGACAAGATTAAATATCAGTAATTTTTGAAGTAGTATGTGCATTTTCTGTAACGAAGCACTATTTATGCACTATTCCAATCTAATCATAGTTCTATAATTAATTTCTAAGACATTAGAGACAGGAATATATATCCACTTAGAGAAATGAATATATTTTAACAAAGAACGGCATATTGTTTCATTTGAATAAATGAGTAAAATAATATATATTATGAAATATTTTCTTATTTTTATTTGTCACATTTAATGAAATAAATCTGATAAACTAATATTTTTAACAAAAAAAAAATTAAACTTTTCCGTTATGTTAAGTATTTGAAATATTAAAGTTTGGTTTTCATTTGTTTAAATGAATTAATATTGTATCTTAGAAGTGACATTTATTGATACCTAAGTGTAGCATAAAGCGACTATTCGAATGATTCAAAATTACTTGAAATATTGTTTTTATGTTCCATAACTTAATAAATTTTATACAAAGAAGTAAAGAATATTTTCGACTTAAAATTTACAAATTTTTCTGATGTACATTTTTCGCTCAGACAATATAAAATATAATTATTAATTCAATAAAATAAGCGCACTAATCTACTATTACAGTTCAAAACATATATTTTATGATGTGAAATTTTAATATAATTATTCAAAATCAATTACTAGTCATTTATAAAGAGTGATTAAATGTCCTTTATGAATAAAGGCATTTTATGATTCCAGAAATAAGAGTTCTTCAAATATTTAGTACATGCATTATTTTGTAATGAAATCCTAGTAATCAAGAACAGTTCACAAAGCATATCAATGTTTTAAACTGTAAGCGCTTTTTCTATGGGGCAACAAAATCTGTACAATGTACCCACTCCAACAGCGACAGAATAATTAATGTTCTAAAATATCACAGAATATAAAAATATACTTCTATTAGGAGAAATTAATGTGTAAACAGAAAAATATATCTTATTTTATTTGAGAAAATGAGTTAAATTTTAGAAACTTGTAATATTTATTTTTAATATTCCCTCTAGTTTGTCATATTTATTAAAAAACACTTGTTAAATTAGTATTTTAAGTAAGGAAAATTTAATTTTTTTTATTATGAAGCTATCCGAGTTATTTAAATTGTATTTGTCTAGTTTAAACCTCTTAAAATTGTCTGACAGAAATGACATGGATTGATTCGTAAATATAACAAAAGGCTGCCATTTAAATGGTACAAAATATCTTGAAATAATACTATTACTTCCATTACTCATTCTATTTTAGCCACATAAGTATGGAGCTATTTTTTTAAATTTATAAAGAGAAAAGAATATTTCCTTAAATGAAACTATGAGAGTTTTAATTTTTCAATTTTTTTGGTGTGCATTTGGGTGTAATAACTTTTCAGGTGTAAATTTTTTGACTCAAATAAAAAAATTTTGAATAGCAAACTTCTAATTAGAGATGTATGTCCTTATTTAATGACTATTAGCTAATATTTCCGAAGTAGCTATTGAAATTCATAACATACTTTTTATAATGTTAAATTTAATATAATTATTCAAAAGTAATTAATACTATTATTATGGAGTAATTCAATATTATTCCTGGATAAACCAATTTAAGAATTTCAGAATAAAATGGCAGCTTCAACAACTTTAAATATTAGCTCCTATTTATATTATGCCATTTCTTTTATTAAAGTTTGAAAAATTGCATTTTTGTAACAGTAATTTAAATTCTTACCAAGGTCACAACAATTAATAACCCCAGGATTAGAAGCCGCATATTTCACTTAGGAGACAACACGCGCAGACGTTGAAGAAATTCTTGAATCACTTTTATGTATTTTTACAGTTCGTTTATCTTGGGAATATCTTCATCTGTTAATTTTAATTATCATGAATTCTAACCTAAAAATTGCCGTTATCTACATAGTATAGGAAATCTTATCATCTACACGTGAAACAAAGATGTTCCATAAGAAATCTTACTGGCAGCACGGATTTGATTTTACTTGTCTTCATTTGCTTTAGAATTTGAGAGAAATATTTTGTGTATACAGAAAATATTGCATTTTATCACTTATAATGAAATTATTTCTTCTGTGATTCCAAAGAAAAGTCTTCTCATATAAGATAAAATTTTAGAATTGTCTTTTTCTCTATACATTTCTTACACAAGTGATTTTCAAATCAAATTCTCGTGATCAAATTTAATTAATGTGCATATCAATGAAAGAGGTTTAGCGGCAGAGATTTATTTTCCAAGAAATATCATCTTATGAAATGAGAAGTTTTAATCACAGATGATGGTGCAAAATCAGATGAGCTCATGTTGTAAATTGAAATTCCCCATCAATCCAAAATCATTGCTATAGCAAAGCAAACCACTATCTTGAAAAAAGTATGGGACAAAAAACAATGATTTTCTGTGTTTCTGAAGCCTAAGAATGAGGTATTAGAAGCAAATAAATTATTTTGCTTTAGATAAGAGCTGGTTGTTTTTTAGAAACGTTCAAACGAACAACTAAATCACCCAATTCCACCTGGAAAAAAATTTCGCGATCAGTGGTATTTGAGTTTGATAGTCTCCGCCCTTAAGCCTCACCCTTGTTTTCCGAATTTTCAGGAATGGTTTCTAGTTTTAGATTTATGTATAAATGATATATGATGCACAAGCCACATTGGCAAAGGGAACAATGGATTGATTTCATTGTAATTTAATTGTACCTGAATGAAAAGAAATAATACCATCACTATGATTTTTCATTTCTGTCTAAATCATAGTAAATCGCCATAATGATTTCTATTCACAAGGGTAATAAACGTTCTGTGGGGCCCATAACTTATTCCAATCGCCAATTCTTTCCAATATATGCATACTAAATTATCTTTATAAAATCTGCGACATTACTTCGGGTTTTCTTCGCTACATTATCTTCTCAAATTCAACTAAACGAATTAAAACAGTGATGACTAGATATTGTCACCATTTAATACAGAGTAGGCAAAAAGTCCATAAAAACATTAAATCAGTGTTTCCAAACTTTCTTTGCGTCATGCCCGACTCTAATCTTTCTGAAGTTTTCACGCTTCCCCCGTGTAATATACATAATATTTAACATTAAAAAATTGATTTGCTCACTTGAGAAACATGTGTGTTAGAATTAATTCACTGTGGCGTAGAATAAATGTATACTAAACATGCATATTTATTTAAATGCATACAACATATTTTTACACTGCTACCGCAAATCAAAAGATATCTATATTTTTTACACTTAACAAAATTTTCTGGAAAATAATGCTTATGAAATTAAAATTAAAAAAAAATGATTACTAATTATAACTATATAATATACACTGAAGTGACAAAAGTCATGGGATGACTGTTAATATCTTGTCGGTCCTCCTTTTGCCCGGCGAAGTGCAACAACTCGACGCGTCATGAAGTCCACAAGTCGTTGGAAGTCCTCTGCAGGAATATTGAGCCATGCTGTCTGTATAGACGTCCATAATTGTGAAAGTGTGGATGGTGCAGGAGTTTGGGCACGAATGGTCCTTTCGATGATGTCCCATAAATGCTCGATGGGATTCATATCGGGCGATCTAGGTGGCCAGGTCATGCGCTGGAATTGCCCGGAATGTTCTTCAAACCAATCGCGGACAGTTCTGGCCCGGTGACATGGCGCATTGTCATCCATAAAATTCCCATCGTTGTGTGGAAACGTGAAGTCCATGAATGGCTGCAAGTGATCTGCAAGCAGCTGAACATAGCAGCTTGTTGCAGATCACTTGCTTTAGCAGGTTTTTAGACTGGTTGTTACTCCTCCCCCCTGTTTGTTTAAAATTTGTCACCGATATCTAGCATTGCATTTAAATTCCCTAAAGTGAAAGGGTTAAAGTTGTATCAAGTCCATTTTCAAATTACCCCCCCTACGAGACACCCCCCCTGTGGGGCATTGGCCCCACGTTGGGAAAAACTGGGTTAAACATTTTTAAAACCCAGAAAATATTGCAAAATGAAAAACGGTTTAAATTTTTTGCATTGATAAATCAAAGAAAATTTTTTTCATGTAAGAAATTCAAAAAAAAATAAAACATCCGATGCGCGGGGTTTTGTATGCAAGTGAAAGAAAAAAGATCAAATAATACAAATAATGTTACAAATCATTTATTATGGTAATGGTACAAATCATTTATTATGGTATTCCACATTTAGATACTGATGTTAATATTTCTTTCTATTTCGGCTGCAATGCGCGCTGAACGTGTCTGTCTCAGATTTAGTTGACTCAACCTTACACAATCCTCCAGCGATTCAGTTCTTCAAATCACTGAACAAGTTTTATGAGACCAGCTACGGTTAAAGTCCCGATCCCAGTCTTTATCATTTCTCTGAAGCATTTTTCAAACTTACGCAGCTCAACAATTTCACCAACAAAGCTTTATCATTTGCACTCTCAACATTCTTGCTCGCATGCATGGCATGCAACAAAGAATGGGTTCTCGATTAAGACTGTAAGTATTTATAATTTCCTGTCTCATTTAAATACATCTAATTAAGTTGCTCTTACCAGTGTCCACTGTCAGCTATTATTTGAATTTTTTTTCTTATCATCAAAAAAAATCCCTTCATTAAAAAAAAAACACTTTGTAGTTGCTAAACCTACAAACCATTTCCTATTTTTGCTGTTTTTAAGGTGGGGGGTATGATTTTATCAAATTTTTACCAATATTTTGCTCACTGTTTATATTTGTGGCTCTAGACTTATAAGACAGATAACATCTACGATACTGAAGTAAACTTTTGGTGTAGTGATCATGTTACTCGGCTACCAGCCCTAGCGTCGCAGCTTGGTATCGCGACCTTCACTCGATATATCGGTGACCTTGACAAACGTAATTTTCGGATCTGTCGAGACGCCATCTACCAGCCAACAAAGCCGTCGCTCACGTGACGCAGCAATCAAATACGAAACCGTCTCTTACTCAACACAGCAAAGCCGCCACTCATTCGAAGCACCAATGAACTCATACGCTTGGCGCTTTCTAAATCATTCGTCTCTCGCCCGACTCACTAGTGTGGGAATACTGTGGCGCTAGCCTTATCAGCCAGATAACATTCACGATACTGAAGTTGACTTTTGGTGTAGTGGTCATGTTACTCGGCTGCCAGCCCTAGCGTCGCAGCTTGGTATCGCGACCTTCGAACGCGATACATTTAATACTGACGTTAAAGCTTCAAATTAAATATAATAATATTGAATGCGCCTATTATCTGGAGAAAATATATATTAAATTCTTTATCGGTAACTGGTTTGGAAAAAATGTCCCCGTCAACACAAAAACCTTTCACTTAAATTTCTAAGTACAACAATGCAGAACAAAAATGCTGGATGATTCTGAAAATTATAATTTTCAATTTGTGAAAAAGAGTGATGCGTCATAGTTTTCCTGTAATCCATTGTCCTTTTTTTTTTGAAATCAGGGTTTAAAAATCTGCGAAAATAATATTGAAATCTATATAATACTTTTTTTTCCTTCGTGGCAGGAGTAATTTGTCTTTTAATTTAGTGCAAACTATTTTATATTCACTACATGAATATTTTTTAATAATCAAAATGACCCACAATTTAAAATAGTTGATAACTTCAAGAATAGTAAGTTTTTGTAGTATAATTTTATTTATAGGTTTCAGTTTCTAAGGTTAAAATTGTAAGCAGCACATAAATGTAAATCTATAAAATATTTAATTTACAACATTCTCTCTTAAATGCAAATAGCAGTATTTATGTCATCAGGTTAAGTGAAAAAAATGCCAAGAAATTTTTGAAGCTGTCAATAAAAGAAAGAAATATTTAACTAAAAGTAGTTCCTATATTTGAAAACATTTACAATTCAGATTGACGAAACTATTGCAAAAAATTTTACTGTGTAAAAAATCGTATTATTTAAAGTTTCTGATGTTATCATTAAAAATTATAAAATCCAAAATTTTGACTATTGCACATAAGCTTCAATATCGAGTGCGCGTTGAAAAACTTTTCTTCCTTAGTTAATATAGCAATTGAAAATAATTTATTGCAACAACGAATCGATAATAAATAGTTCCTTAAAAGTTGCATAAATTGCTGTCATGAATTCAAATTGATATCTTCCAAAAGTGATACATTTCTCCAATTGTGGGTAATAAACACACTTTACAATTTTCATGAATTAGTTTGAAAATATAATCCACTTTTTAGACTGTATATTAATAAAAGCTTAAATTTTAAACTTAACACATTTATTTAGTCAACAGAATTGACCTGTGAGTTTTCTGCATGTGAAATTTATTTTGAATGCAAGAAACCGAAAAAAAATTCATTTGCATCATGATCAGTATGAAGCATATTCTAATGTGAATCTCACAATTCAGAGTTCCAATAAAAGTACTATTATATTTTTATTTTGAATTTAGTTTTGAAATTATTAATTATAAATAAAAATATAGAAAATTCCTTTCAGGTTTTTTCTAAAAGCAAAATTTTTTCTTTGTCTTCGCCGTAATACTAATGTTTTATTTGCTATTTTATACAATTAAGTTTAATTTGCAATTTCTTATTAAAATCATAAAAATCCTTTGAAAATAGTAATAAAGTAATGCTGAAATTTATCTTTTATTTTTGAAGGAAAGAAAATAGGGATGAAGTAATTACATTTCCTTAAATTTAAATTGCGTGAAGATTCTTGCAAGCTCTTGAATATTGATTTAATTAGTAAAAAATGTGCTTAATTAATTTGGATTGTAAAGAACTTGGAAAAGAAGGGAAAATAACTCTAAACGAATAATAATCATAGCTTTCGTAATGTGTCATATCTCTGAACACAAAAGCAGGGCTTGATCTGAAATTTCAATGCCATTTTTCTCTTTCAAATATTTTAAAAGCATGCTGAACAAATAACGCAAGTTGTATTGCTTTCAACATTTATATCGACGTGATTTTTAAGATATTGAGTTTATCGTATTTAATCGTTCTTTTATGTGGTTGTCTATAAATCAGTTATAAATATTTGATGTTTAAGATAGACTCAGACAAGCAAATAATTATGGATCATAAAATTTTTAATAGGCATGCTATTAAATCGTCAAACGTACTGTAAACACAATTTACATTCTTTGTAAATACGTTCGTTCTTTAGTAAGCGAACATTTCAAAAACTAAGGTAAATAATTATTTTACTGTCATATAAATGAAAGCGATCAGTAGTGATTCGTACATTGTAATAGGGTATCCTCTAATTCATACTATATTTAACAGACAAAACACGTAGCTTCAATTTTACAGTTTTCATTTCTTTCTAATTAGTAATTTCAAATAATGAAGTAAAGCTGAAGTGTCACAAGAATAAAACATTCAGTAAGAAGTAAAACATTAGTGCCTCATCAAATTAAACATTAATTAAGACAGATTAAAGGTTTGGAGATAACTCTCAGAGTCAACATTCCAAAAAAAAAAGACTTAGCTCAGCAACTCATGCAAGCAGAACTCAACTGACTCATTATCGACTGAATGTCCTGCTTTTCATTGCTGCAATGACGGGATAGCGAATGTTTTAGTGGGACGACGTCTCTTCAATTCTAATCTATACTAAGTCGAAAATTCAGTAGCTTTTTTTCTCTAATGTTGCCAAATTGGTCGCCAAGTCACCAAATGGCAGCAAAATTCATTGCCAAATCTAGGATGCTCATCAATTTGGCATATTCACTCAGCATCCGTCCTAGTTGTCTGTTAAAATGCCCATCATAGGAAACTAATGAATCGGAGAAGAGCATGATTTCTGTTGTATATTCATAAACGAAAGAAAATAAGAATAAAAGAACAAAAGAAGCTTAATTACAAGTCTTTTAAAAATGTCTCTTTGAATTTTAAAAGAAAAATAATATAGTTGAGATTTTAAATATACTTTTAACTAAATTCCTAAGAGGAAAAGAAAATATTTTCACAGAAATATTATTTAAAATATATAATTAAAAATAGATTGTTTATTCGCAACGGGCTTTTACATTTTTTTATTGCAAAAAAAATAGAATATAAATTCTAATCTAAAAAGTGTCGAATTGAAAACGAAGTATTAAAAGGTGTGTCATACTACTTAAATTTAGTCTAATTTAAAAGTTTCAAGAAAAGTAAAATGGATTATGAAAAGCTGAAAATGCTATAAACATTTACAGAGCAGAGAAAGCGCTTAAAATGTACAGAATAGAGAATGAACTCAACATTTAAAAAGAACTGAGAACGAGCTTAACATTTAAAAAAAAACATTGAACGAGCTTAACATTCAGGTAAGCAGCGGAGAAAAGTCGCGGGAAAATCCTTTTTTTAAAATCATTGCTTTTTTTATTTATTTAAGTGCTTAACCAGTCTAAACTGGTTTGAAAAATTAGAGAGTCTTGATAAAATTAAATATATAATTTTATAATTATATTGATTTATATATTCAATGAAATTTTAACTGTTTTTATAAGAAATATTTTATGTTATGCAAATTTCTATTAGAAATATGTTAGAAAAATATACCCTTTTTTATAAAAGAAATTGACATTTAAAGTATAATCAAAATTAATACTTTTAAAGACATAGAATAAAAGTAATTTTTAAATCATTAAGAATTGTTTAAATATACGAGTAATTAATTTTTATAATTAATTTTAGCGAAATATACGGCCACGCAAACAAAAGGGAAATAACCATTGAAAAATTGTTAACACGCGGACATCTTTTAAATTAAAAAGGTTTTGAATATAAAGATAAAGCCTTGAATTTTTGATTTAGCAAACTCAAATGAAAAATACATCCTTTATTTTAAAGAAAAAGAATTAAGATTAACATATTATTCCAAGCAGCTGAAGTTCTACAAAACTAAAAGAAATTCCAGTATGGTAATTGACAGCGGAAAGATGAAGTAGACTTCATTATCTTTCGTAAAAAAACAAAAAAAAAATATATTTGTTTCTTTTTCCCCCTTTCATAAATAGTTTATCCCAACGTATTTTCTCACTAATATTGCATTATTTTATAATCTTAAGCGCAGCATGACCTTCTTGATGTAAATTCGCCAATTTATGGAAAGATTTTTATTCCTTTAAAATGTAAAGTTTTAACCTTATTTTTTTTTCTATTATAAAGTATTTTTGTAAAGTAATAGATGTGAAGAATTATTTAAAATACTAGGCTCTATCTGTTAGAAGTGCGTTTATCCACTCAAACAACAAACATAATCATTTTATTATGATCTATGACATAAACTATGATTTATATCTAAATGTTTAAATAAAAGTTACTTATCCACTATAGCGATAAATAATACATAAAACTAATTCTCAGCATGTGCCGTGTGAGAGCAAAAGACAATATATTTAATCGCCTAATTCCTAGGCGTCTGTATTCCCCTGTGAATAATATCGTAACGATTTCATATTGTTTTACTGTGTTGTAAACGAAATTTAATATGAATTTTGAAAGGATTTTACTCTGCCGACTGAGTACATACATTTAAATCGATCAGAAATTTTAATCTTAAGAGCGCAATTAAGTCCTTTTTAGCTAAAGCAATCGGTTCGTACAATTTAGCAAGAGTTGTCACGCACAGAAGCATAAAAGGAGAGATCTTGCTTTTAAAATTAAATGGCGTTAAGTTATAGATGTGCAATATATTAAAAAAATTCGTTTTATTTGTTTGAAATAAATTTGTTTGTGATGATTCTGGCTGAAAAATGCATTCACTTTAGATGGCTTCAAATATATCACACATGTGCAAAATGTTCAAAAATTTTTTTAAAAAAATATAAATTTTATAAAAATAATTAAAATGATAAATTTTAATTTCAAATGATAAGTTAGAAATTAGTACAGTAATATTAATTAAGTGCTAATTTTGTGATATATAAGGTACTTGTTGTTTTGATAAATACATTTAAAATGGTAAGTATAAGTTTAACTTAAGTATAAATATAACTATAATTATCTATAATTTTTTGTCCACATTCAAGTTATACTCAAATAAGCATTAAATTGCAATTTTTTAAAAATAGTATTCTTTTCATTCTTCATATCCTTGAAGAATCATTTCTCTCTGCGTGATTGCGTGCTATATTTTTACTTAAACATAAATTTTTTAAAAATTAATAATAGCATTCTTTTTATACATATTTAATTAAATAATTTGGTTTCCTTCCGGCCATACACTTAAAAACACTTGTTTAAAAGTTTGAAAATCATAAATATATAACCTCAAATATCTACGTCTCGGTCTTTTCCTTGCACTATTGCATTTCTCTATGCGCATGCTTTAAAATATTTACAAACTTTAAGGTGACCAGGGATCTTTAAAATGACTTTTTGCAATTTTCTCCTTACTACTACTTAACT
>JAOUZG010019159.1:20373709-20388574 GCA_026289955.1 Argiope argentata | reverse complement strand
CCTGTGATTATTCACCAAAATATTCATCAACGATCACAGGATATATTCAGCTAAATTGTTGTACATTCACGTTAAAGATTGATATTTCGTAATTTTTGCACACCAGTTTCATCTCTGTGATCAACACCCTCATTAAGAAAGTTTTGGGGGACTACTTCCTTTCATTTTAAATTTAAATTCAACCGTTGTGAAAAATCCATACATTTTGAAAATAACAAAAACTATTTAAAGTAAATACAAAAAGTATTTAAATTTTCAGAAGATTGAAACTATAGTAAGCCTTTTTGAGGTAAACTAATTAACAGGTTGTATTTTATTTGATAATTATAGGAAAATATTATCTTTATCAGTATGACCAGCGATATTTCAAGTATTCGTTTAACAAATCTTGTTTTAGTGGGAGAGAAACTAAATTTTCACTAAAAATAGCAACAAAAATTAAAATCGGCTTTCATGTTATCATATGAGAATAATATGATTTTCATTATTAATCATCATTTGTCTTATTTCAAAAATCTCAAACCAAAATAACGTAATATTCTTACATCATAAAAAAAATTTCTACAAAAAAAATGTAGCAACGTTTCCATTGACTTAAATTTTTGAATTACCAATTAAATTTACATTTTTAAGTGATTTTTTGGCGACATATCGTCAAATGGGATAACCTTCCCCATTATTTTCGAATAACCCTTAAAATGAAAAAAAATGATATATCAAAAGTGATATATCGTCATCTTGTTGCCAAAGCATATTGAGGCTTCAAAAACCTCAAACCAAAAGAACATCAAATTTTGCCAAGATAATAAATTTTATAAAAAAAAGCTACAATATTCTACAAGCTGCAGCTTAAAACTACAATACATTCTATTGCATTGTTGGCATTTATCTTAAAATATCATACATTCAAAGAAAGGAAACGTATTCCGTGCTCAAAATAATATAATAATGTCTTTCTCTCTTCAAATATATCAGATACATATAACAAAGTTTTTTTTCCAGAAAATTACGATTCTTGAATACATGCATATCTTAGAATTTACTATTTTATAAATAAGAGTTCAAATTATTGAAGAAAAAACTTTAAAAAAATGTACAAATTTTATCAAAAAAAGCATTAATGTAAATTTCACATTTTCTAAACCTTTTCAACGCTTTTCTATCAAATAATTTACAAAATAAATATATTATATAAATAAACAGACGATTAATAAGAAATGCATTTTAAAAAATAAAGATAATAGAATATCAGAATAAGAAATAATATTCTTCTATAAGAATTTTCTCATATATTTGAAAACTAGCCAAGCATATAAATAATTAAGGCTTTTTAGAAAATGTAAGAAAAATCAATGTTTATAAATAGATTGATTCATTTTCCTGTTTTCCAATCATCCATTTTCAGTTGGCTCAGTTGTAATTACAATATGGTTTAATCACATAATTTTAGTTTTGAAAAATTGAAAGCATTAATTTTAAAATTTAAAAAATCATTTATAATTAACTTTATGATTTTGGGAATAATTTAAGGAAATTTTAAAACTTATTTTTAATCAAAATCATTGTAATTAAGTAAATTATATTATTAAAAGGACTTATTAATTATTTATTTTAGAAATATTCCACTATGGACTTTAGATTCAATTGAAAATTCTATTCGAATTCTATCAATTCTCAAAACCAATCAATAAAGAGAAGAATATGTTCTTTATAAATATTATTTATACGATTATAAAGAATAGATTTAATCAAATACTTTTCAAAAAATTTATTTTTAATGTTTACTTTCAAAGAATAATACTTTATGGCATTTATTCTAAAGATTAAATTCTTCTAGATAGAATTTAAAAAATGTTTGATGCAAATTCCAAACAGATATGCTCTTTTATGAATATATACTATCTAACAGTATTTCTAAGGATAAATATTTATAATATTTATTAGAAATAAAATTATTTAAATCTTATCGTGTATCTACAACCAACATCAATCATAATATACTATTTTAATCTAAAAATGATAATAATTTTTTATCTTTGCTAATGTTTAATGTATTTCATCATTAATTAATTTGAACACTTACCAAAAAAATACCAAGCACAGCGGCAAAAAGCAAGAGCTTCATATTTTTCTTTCTAACAAAAATCTGAGTCTACGTATACCAATAATCAACTTGCCTTATATATGTAAAATTCTTTTATAGTATTATCCATTTCCATGGGAATATTTCCCACCTGTATGTTAAATAGCATTTCGTAAGATGACGTTTGAACTTCATTTATCTCAAGACGCGTGGGAATTTTTTTAATACAAAGCAAATAATGAAATAATGCGAAGATGGATATTTTAGATAGTGAAAAAACCAACAAATATATTTATCAAAATATTGCAAATTCTAACTTATAAAAGTTGCTACTATACTAACCGTCATGCTTTGTAAAATAATGTTGTCAATCCAAAAATAGATTAAAAAATAAACTATTCTTTTTTATCACTTAAACCAAATCTTTTATCCTTTTAGCCAAATTATTCTCATTTAAAATTTTAATTTAGGAAAATTTTGAAAAATATAAAGTTTTGATTACATATAAAATGTCAGTTTTAAATTTTATTGATCCCTGTTTTCAAAAAGAAGTATTCTTTTTTGCTATTATTTATGTACGACTTGAACTTTAAGAATTATGCGAAAAAATTATATCCATTTTTTATAAAAAAAATAGACACTTCAAATGTAATTAAAATTTATGGTTTTTATAGACATAAAATAAAAGTAATTTTTAAATCATTAAGAAATGTTTACATTCAAGATGATTTAAGCTCTTTAATTAAATTTAGCGAATTATATGGCTACGCAGATTAAATGCCATAACAAAAGTCTTAACAAACAGACAC
Organism: Argiope argentata; assembly: GCA_026289955.1. Classification (NCBI taxonomy): domain Eukaryota; kingdom Metazoa; phylum Arthropoda; class Arachnida; order Araneae; family Araneidae; genus Argiope; species Argiope argentata. Next base: position 20,385,682 of record JAOUZG010019159.1, on the reverse strand, counting down.
CTTATAATTTGAAAAAGGCGTTAAATATAAAAATAGAATTTTAAATTTTTAAATTAAAAGATTCAAATGATTAAAACATCTTCATTTAAAAGAAAAAAATGTTAAGAATAACATTTTGTTCCAAGCAACAGAAATTTTACTTGAATTGAAAAAATTCTCGTTTGCTCATTCACAGCTTAATGATTAATTAACTAGACATGGTTGTCGTTTGCATTTAGAAACAAATATTTTCGTTTCTTATTTTTTTCCTTTCATAAATAGTAAAACACAGTTATTTTCTCGATAATGTTACATTTTTTTACAATGGTTTTTCATAAATATCCGCCAATTAACGAAACTTTTTTTCATTTAAAATATTAATTATTAATAGTATTTTTTTTCTAAATATGGCATATCGATTTGTGGAATTATTTAAAAATTAAGACTTTGTCCTTTGTTCAGAGGTGCATTTATCCGATAACACAACATAAATTATCATTATGATTCATCTATTCATTATAATCTATGATATAAATAACATTTATTTCTATTTTTATTTATAAGTTTTAACATTTATTTATAAGTTTTTCATAAATTATGATTTATTTCTAGTCCACGATAGTGACATATAAAGCATGCAATTAATTCCTACTATAAACTGTGTGATAGTATATGATAACATATTTACATGCAAAGAATGATGATACTATCTCTAGTCTTTGGAACTATATTCTAGTACATAATATTGCAACGACTGCATTTTTGTTATATTATGCTATAAAACGAATTTAATATACATTTTAAAATTGTTATTATCTACCCACCGAGTCCAAACGTTTAAATTAATCAGAAATTTTAATCTTATAAGTGCAATCGTTGTTTCTTATAACTAATGTAATCGGTTTGTTCCATTCAGAATGAGTCATCAAGGTCACAAGAAAAAAAAATTGAGATCTTGCTTTTGAAATTATTTATGTTTATCTACAGATATTTGAGATATTAAAAATTTATTTCAGATTGATTTGTTTGAAATATAAATATTTCTGATAATTCTTGCTGAGCAATATATTCACATTTGGATGATTTCCAAATATATCAAACATATACAAAATTTTGAAGGAAAAAATCACAGATAATGATAAATTTTAGTGTCAAATATTTAAATAAATATTTTAACCTAATTTTTCAACAATTTATTTCTTGCCAAATAACAATTATATCCTCTCGAGCATGGCAAAAAATTATCTTTTATCATCGTGTTGCCATCACATTGACAAAAATTCTAAGGAGAAAATAAGTTAATTGTCACTGCAAACTAAATCCAGAAAAAATGTAATTTTCAGCACGAGATTCTATGAAATGAAATGAATAAATATGATATTCTCTAAACAATAAACGCAAGAAAAAGTTTTATATACTCTTTCACAGTATCTACGATATTAATACAAAAAAAACAACTTTTTGAAAGCAATTATGGTGTAATTCAAGCAGAATATCGATTCAAATCCGGATCCAACGGCAAATTTGTATATATTTAAAAATCGGCATAAATACTTTTTAGTATTACAATTAAAAATTGTCTAAATGAAATAATTAATTAATTACATATAATTTAGGTCAATAAACGTCTTTTTTAATTGTTTCATTTAGAAAGAAATCAAGCGATGGAAATCATAAAAGAAATATTAAAAAAACGAAATGAATTTATATTGCTCCAGATCTGTTTATGGCTGATTACAAATACATGGCTGTCATCTTTTTAATAATATCGATGAGGTCAATGTAACGTATATCTATTTCTATTTCGTGAGAATAACTTCAGCTGTGTAAACAAATGTTATTGTTTAGAAATTCATTTTTTTCCTATGAAGTTTACCTCATATCCGAAGAAATACATAGAATGTGTAACATGAATTCAATTATATTCTTAATTTTCTATTTTCAATTTTTTTTTCTATAATTTTTCTCAGTTTCATTAAAATAATTTTTTGAAAAATTAAAAACTATGAAAATATAATGACAAATTAATTAAATATTTCTCATTCTTTCAGTTTTTTTTTTCTTTTGTCATTTTCACCGTTACAAACCTATTTAATATTTAAAAAAAATGACGCCATCATTTGAAAATATTAAAGTTTTGGCAGTGTAACAGTCATCGTTAGATATATTTGGATATAATTAAATTTATAAAAGGAATCAGGCTAGGAAAATTATGCCAATGTTAACACGGAAATACTGTTTGATAATGCTTAAAAAACATTTTTCAATTTAGGATGGACCCTTTTATTTGTCATTGAAAATTCATCATTTTATTCTGAAATATCGTCATCAATTTTTTTGGCCAATTTCTTTATTTATTTTCCTGTGTTTTTCAAGGTATTGCTAACATTTTAAACTGAACTTTTGCCCAAAGTCTTTTTTTAAAAAAATAATTTTTTACTTTCTTCTTTTGTGTCTAAGGAAACTATAACCTTTAATTCAATAAAAACAGCATAATCACTTTACTATGGATATACACAATTTTTCTGTCTGTACGAGAAATCTTTTTAAAAGGATTTTACAGGTCCCCTTGCTTGTGAATATGGAGAACGCTAATGTGACGCTCATAATAAAAGAGTTCTGATGTTTGTAGTTAAAATATGGCCAACATTATCCGAAGAAAGTTCGTAATTACAGGGTTATTTGGTAAAATATTTTTGGGGGGAGAAATGTAATGTTTCTGTATACTTCTCTATCAAATATTTCTCAAAATATTAAAATTACTATGTATGTCACCGTCAAAATCTTTAAATTCTCTTTCATAAAAATACAAAATTTAAGAAAACGTATTGTTGTTGTTACTTATGGCACTTGCCTATGGACAAACCCACCTCTGATACAGCGCCAGATTTCAGCCGAAAGGAGGGTCTCGTGTTTTTGAAGTAGCGCCGACTAGGGTCAAAAGTACGACTTAGCTACACACTCACCATATTTGCTTACACAGACCTTTTTTACAGGGGAGTACAGTCATACATCTCACAGATAGTTCACAGAAGAACAACCGTGCCCGAACCAGGACTCCCAGAATATGAGGAAGTCGCACTACCTCTTTGCGCCAGCGAATAGGAATTTTACATATTATATTAATATTATTTACCATGTAGAACTTGCTATTATATTATTATATGTCATTATATAAATATTCACTATGTAAGTATTATACACACAGAAAAATATATTCTCAATACCAAGCCTATTTTGCATTTTAAGTAATATTTCATTGCTAATAAGAGATTTTCAGAAGATAATGGTCCATTCTGATGGCATGAGAATGGACCATTATCTTCTGAAAATCTCTTATTAGCAATGAAATATTACTTAAAATGCAAAATAGGCTTGGTATTGAGATTTTTTTTTCTGTGACTAAGTTATCTAAAGACCAAAATGTCATTTTCAACTATAAATATGCTCCATAATTTAATATCTTGTCCAGACCGCTTTCATTTATCATATTTTCTTATCTTTAGAAAAAAAGATAACTTTTTATTTTTTTTCTTCGTTGACTTCCAAAAATTGAAAGAAACAAAGCGCTATCACTGTACTGTTTTACTGTAATACTGAGAAAATTATCTCAAGAAAACGATCTAATCTATGAGAATTGCTTCAGCTGAATAAATAGATACTATTATGTTCCTTTTCGTAATGAAATTTATCTTATATAAATAAATAATTATCGAATGTATCATCTAACGTCACGATTTTCTTTCGAAATTTCACTTTTTTGGCTTCATTATTGTAATCTTTTCTCACTAATTTTGAAATATATTTCTATGAAATATTATAAAAAGGATATTGCAGCGTTAAATTTTTCTTTCAAAACTTGAGGCTTTCGTATTTATTTTATATCTTCATTAATTTTTTTCTATTATGCAAATGGGATATTTGCTTTTTATTTAAGAAAATCTACAAAGAAATATTTCAAAAATTTAGCATTTTTTGAAATTTTTTTTAAATAACCTTATAGTTTAGATTTTGCCATTTCATTTTTGTCCTTTTTGCATTATAAAAATTAAATAGATTGATAATGATAATAAACTTATATAAAAAGTAATTCCCTTTTAAATTTATTCAACCACATTTTTATGATAGAAATATATCTCCTTTTATATTATCTAATATATTCATAACTGTTTCATTCAGTGAAAAGTTATTAAATTTTTATGCCATCAAAACTGAAAAATTATTTATTTATTTATTTATTTTTACTATTTTTTTATACAATAAATTAATGAAATTCAGATTCTGTAAATTACTACATAAGATAGCTATCTAATTTTTATAAAATAAAACTGCCAAAAATAATTAAAGTGTGGTTAATAACATGCATAATTTAGTTGCATTGTTTCTTTTATGAAAGTTAGATTTTAATTTTTTTTTCAATATTAAATAAAAAAAGGAATATAATTGTACTTTCAGAAATTTCATTAACACAAAAATCATTTCCCTAATTTGTCCTTTTGATAAAATCTCAAAACTACACCTAAATCAGTCAAATTCTTGGACTGTCTAAGTAAACACAGTATTAAGTTATACACTGAAGTGACAAAAGTCATGGGATAGCAATATGAAAATATACAGATGGCAGTAGTATCACAGCGAAAAAGTATAAATGCGCAGTTCGTTTTCCAGAGCTTTCATTTGTGTTCAAGTTATTCATGTGAACAGGTTTTTCGTGATTTATGGCGGCACGACGAGAATTAAGACTTTGAACGTGGAATGTTAGTTGGAGCTAGACGTATGGGTCATTCCATTGCGGATATCGTTAGTGAATTCAACATTCCGAGATCCACAGTATCAAGAGTGTGCCGAGAGTATGAAATTTCAAGCATCACATCCTATCATGGACAGCGCAGTGCGCGACCACCTACGCTTAACGACCGAGACCGCCGAATGGTCAGTGTTAATTAACACGCAACACTTCGTCAAATAACTGCAGGAATCAATGCGGGACGTAAGAGATACGTGTCCGATAGGACTGTGTGGCGAAATTTGTCTTCCTTGGGCTATGACAGCAGAAGACCGACTCGAGTGCCTTTACTGACAGCACGACACCGCCTGCAGCGACTTTCCTGGGCCCGTGAACATATCGACTGGTCCCTAGACCAATGGAAATCTGTGGCGTGGTCAGATGAGTCACGATTTCAGTTGTTACGAGCTGATGGTAGAGTTCGAGTATGGCGCAGACCCTACGAAGCCATGGACCCAAACTGTCAGCAAGGCAATGGATTTGGTTCTCTGGTGCAACTGAACCGATCATTGACTAGAAATGGTTATGTTCAGCTGCTTGCAGATCACTTGCAGCCATTCATGGACTTCACGTACCCACACAACGATGGGATTTTTATGGATGACAATGCGCCATGTCACCCGGCCAGAACTGTTCGTGATTCGTTTGAAGAACATTCCGGACAATTCCAGCGCATGATCTGGCCACCTAGATCACCCGATATGAATCCCATCGAGCATTTATGGGACATCGTCAAAAGGTCCGTTCGTGCCCAAACTCCTGCACCATCCACACTTTCCCAATTATGGATGTCTATACAGACAGCATAGCTCAATATTCCAGCAGAGGACTTCCAACGATTTGTGGACTTCATGACACGTCGAGTTGTTGCACTTCGCCGGGCAAAAGGAGGACCGACACGATATTAACAGTCATCCCATGACTTTTGTCACTTCAGTGTATAATTAACAGGGGAAAACTATTTTTTTTTATTTAAATGTATTTATATTTTAATAAAATTTAATTAGTTTACTTTTAAATCACTGTAAGAACAATAATAATGTTTTTCTCTTGATAGTTGGAATTCTTCAGTGGTATTCACTTTTCTACTTCGAAGAACCGTTCCCAATGATTATCTTAAATGCTAACTCAAGAAAAATACCAAGTTTGGTAAATCAGATTAATAACTTATTTTGTTTCATACCTGAAAACTACTCAATATGCCGATAAGTATATGCCAACTTCTACATGATTTTGTATGTCGAATCTCGAAGGTGACCACATCTGGTTTGTAAATATTTCTAATATTTAGGATAAAATGTTGAACTTTATCTTTGAGTTGTTTTCGTTTGTGTAAGATTGGAGACGGATTCTCTATTTCTCGTGATATATTAAGAAAACAATGAAAAACTGTTCTATCTGAAAAACTTAATTTAAATTCCTTTGAAGGGTCATTTCAAAACTTTATTTATGTCGATGCAGCATTTTATATGTTTGAATTTTTATTATCATTTTAGAACACGATATAGTTTTGGGAATGAGGTTTTCAGGCTTCAAAAAAAATCGCCAAGCGAAAAATAGAAATTTTATTATCTGCCCGAACATCTAAAAAAATCAGCTTTTTGCCATTACATTTACAAAATCTTTGATTAAAGAAAGTAAGTTAATGACTCCAGCAAATAAAACCTAGAAAAATGTCATTTTTAGCACGTGATTATATGAAATGAAATAAATAGGAAATGTGATATTTTTTTAAACAATCCAGGGGTGATAAAGTTTTTTGGATTGTTTGCAATACTAAAGTGACTCATTCAATGAAACAATTAAAATGAATAAAAACATAATTTAACTCGCACGAGCACGTGGTGCTTGGCCGTTCAAGAAAGGATGTTCTGACATGACGCATTTAAATATGCATAGCAGATTTCATTTTAACCTTTTTAAGTAAATCAGATGAAGATTTTCCTCTGAAATTGAAGCGTTGCTTCAATTAAAGAGCAGTCAAATAAAATTTTTATACCATCAAATCTTTAAATTTTGTAATGATTAAGTTATATGAATATCTTTAAAGGTGTGTTTTCTTTTTGCGATAAACTTCCTCTCTATGTAAAATGCTCTCTAGTAAATACAATTAAGAATTTATATACTTGCGTCATTGCTCAGAAAGTTTTCTGGAAAGGAATACAGTTTTATAGATACGGTAATGGCTACTGAATGGATATCGAGTCAATAATCAATAGCTTTGGCGACCAACTTGGTCTCTGAAATCATTTAAGAATTGGTTGAAAAAAGAAAGAATCGATATTTTTGATAATGGCTTCATTAATACTTTAGTCGTTTTTGTTGAATATCCGATGTCTTGTCATCACAACTCTAAAGGCAAATTCAAATACACCAAAATTAATAAATATTGAGCCGTCGGCAGCAGGGCTCGACTTAGCTCAGTTGGGGACCGGGGCAAAAACTTCTTTGACCCCCTCCCTCTGCTTCACTATTTTAGTAATGAAGAACAATAATTAAAATAGGAAACATAATATAAATTTTCTATTTGATTTCGGTGGGGGGGGGGGGGCATTTATGTGAGGGCCTGTATGCAACTGCCTTAGTCAGGACCTGGTCGGCAGTTGATTTGAACTTAGCTAAAATTTCAATAAGTATTTCTTTTTTCTATTGATTTGCGAGTTTTGTCTGAGCGTTTTGAGTTGCAACAATTAGTGTTTTGTGTACACTGTTTTGCTTCCTTCATCTCGCGTTTTTGCATAGAATAAAGTATTTCTATTTGTTATTGAGCCTGATAAACTTTTTTTACTAAACTCATTGATAGATTTTTCCACTCTACCGTAATAATATTCTAAGACTGCAAAATAAATTGATTTCAAATGTAAAAGCGTTTCAATAAAAAAGAAATCGTTATCTTGCGAAATGTTAGATAATATAACGCTGCTAGTTTTAAGTCCTCAAGTTTAATTGCATAAAAATTCGTTTCAGACTGTTTTTATGCAATAAATGTATTTTACAATCATGCCCTAGTCCTGTGATTCAAAAACTTAAATATTTCAAAGATTCCTACTATTAGTTGAACACAGAACATAAGGTATCAACGAACAATAAAAGACAAGATATTGATCTTTTGCGACTTAGAAAAACTAGGAATCTTCAGCAAGATGCTATAATTGTCCATATAAAAAAGGCAGGTTTTTTAGCGTTGGAGTGGCTTGTCTTGCCCGTTTTCTGGACCTCTCGGATTTGAGTTCCTGTTCGGGCATGGTTGTTCTTCCTTGTTCTATATGTAAGGAGTGTGAATACCCCCCCTGAAAAAGGGGTTAAGCGAGCGAATAGGATGAGTGAGTAGCAAAAGTCGTACTCTTGGTCCTAGTTGATGCTCCTTCAAATCAAGAGACGCTGATTAGGCTTAAATCGCTGACTACTTCAAAGAGCTTGTCCATATCAAGTACCATAAGAAACAACAACAGCAGCATATCAAAAAAATCTTATCTTGAAATTTTTTGGATTGCTTAATTTCACGCATTTAAAATTCTTAAAGGTATGAACCTTTTAAAGATTAATTATGCCTTTACTTTCTAAAAAATGAATTAAATATCAAGTAATTTTTCTCTTTAATTGAGATTTATTTTCCACCAGGCAACTTCGGCGTTCAGATAGTTTGACAAGAATTTTGATTGTGCTTAATCTCAATTAAATCTACGGCGTGTAATTTACTATTCATGATAATCTCAAAAATTATTTTAAGCATTAAATTTGATCAATTTAATTCTTAGAAATCAAAATTGTTATAATTTGAAAAACATTTTTGTTCAGTTTGTGAAAGGGCCATTCTACAAACGTCAGTTCTCACGACACTTTAGCGTTTACAAAACAAATTTGTCCGGTTCGATTATACTATAAGTTATACGATATTGTAACTTCACTTTCTTACTTGTTATGAAAATAACAAAGATATAAAACTAATTTATCTCTCTTTAGCTCCATATAAGAGAAGAACAAGAGCCGATAAAATTTTGATGAAACAATGAAAACAGGTTTCCTTTCAGAACAGCAATGTAGAAATATTTTTATTTAATTACAAAATTTCATGAGAAATATTTCAGAATTATTAAAATGCCATCATTAAAAAATATTTTTATTATGGGATATAAAAATAGATTTTTACAATTTAACAATTTTTGTGATCATCAGCAAATTAAATTTTTAATTATTAATTAATTAGAATTCTTAATAAAATTTGCACATTTTTACAGCCTCAAATTATATTTTTATCAAATGTAATAGTTTTAAAGTTTGGTACTGTAGAATTCTGTGTCCTGTAGAATGCCAGAAAACATAGATATAACGCATTATAAAAAGCATAAAAGTGTCACTTAGCATCAAAATGGCCTCAGATATTATATTACATTACTTGCATTATTACAAACATATTATTACATTATTGCAAATATATATATTATACCGGGTGTCCAAAAAGTTCCCATACTACAAATTTAAAAAATCATTTTCCATGATTTTTTTTCAAGTATATTAAATTTTGCCATACGAGTAATGAAACCATGGACATGCTTGAAGCTTTTTTCGGCGATCGACTTATCTCAAAAAATCTTTGGTCACCTCGATCCCCTGATCTGACCATCCCGGACTTTTTTCTGTGGGGATATTTAAAGGACAAAATTTATGAATGTGATCCTCAAACAATAGATGATTTGAAAATCGCAATTACCCAAAGGATACAAGAAATCACTCCTAGCATGGTGAAACGCGTTTCGAAAAACATGTGCAAATGAGTTCAGCTTTGTCTCCAAGAAAAGGATGGACATTTTGAAGATTTATTATAAATGTAAGTTTAGTATTTTTTCCTTATTTATGATAAAAGTGCTTTTTATCATTGCCATAAAAATAATTCTTTTTAAACCTATTGTTTTTGTAAAATAAATTAATAAATCATCAGTACGGGAACTTTTTGGACACCCTGTATTACATTACTATTTTTCTACATAATGAGCAAACACAATTAAATACTACTATATATTTTCGAGATACAATCTATTTTTTGAGAGTAGTCATCATAAACTCTAAGAAAAGAAGAAAAAAGAAATTACTATATTGTGCTTTGTCACAACTTTTCATTGTTGTGATTTTTTATTGATTATATTGACCCAAGAAATAAAAATGAATCTGATAATTATATTTCTTAAAAGCCTATTATCTGTATGAATTGTCAATATTATTATCTGAAAAGAATATACTCAGAAAACTATAAAAGTTCTGATGTTCATTTTTCTTTCGAAGTTGAAAAGCTAATTTTCAGTAACTTGACATCAATCTAACTTTTTTAAAACTTATTTTTGTGTACACAGTGTAATAGAAAAATTATATATTTTTTGTTTATTAAACATTGTTATGTACCAGAATCTCTCTTTCAGAATATCTATAGCATGTTTGCTTGAGCACTCTAGAAATGGCGGTATTTTTTGAAGAGAACTCTAAATATTGAGCACAAAAGAAGGGCCGCTCTACTTTCCACTCAAATGACTCTACCTTTAGCAACTGCTATCTCCTGCTAATGGTTTATAAATGAGGTGGAAATAAGAAGAACCCGAAAAGAGGTAAGATTTTTTTCTCTCTCCTAGCAGAAAAAGGATCTCCTAAAAAGCAGTAATCATTTAACGAAACGGAAAACGTTGAAGCACTCACTGTATCATTACCATGAGAAAAAGATTACAGAAAATTTGCAATGCCTTTGATAGAAAAAATAATTGCATGAGGATGTTGGGAATAATCGAGAATTCCTTGAATTAAAATAAACTTATATTAAAAAAATATTATTCTCTGAAATTTCTGTTAAAAGAATATTTGTTATATATAGAGATAAAACATTGCATTTATTTTATTAACATATATTTTTTTCCTATATTATTTTCTACAATTTTCTGTTAGTTGAAATTTTATTATTTTTTTTACATTTTAGCTATTAAAACAAAATAAAAAAAAATATTAAAATCATTTTTCAAAAACTGAAACATTTGTTTACGAAAACATACAAAACAAACATTAAAAAAATGAGACACAAAATTTTTGGACTCAAATAGTACATTTGAAATTTTCTTTTTAATTTTTCATTTGTCTGATTAAATAACTAAAAAGCAAGCGATTAAAAGCTATATTCCATTTATTTATCCCTTAGCCATATTATCTGTATGAGACAATAATACAACAAAATATTGACACACGTATCTGCAGATCAGAAAGTTCTTTGCAATGTGCACATTTCATGTCAACCAAATCAGGAAAAATTTATCACTTTCTTATGTTATGAGTTGCTTTGGACATGTTAATATAATTAAAATCTAAATTATTTTCAATAATTCTCTGCGCCTTCAGAACAATATTAGTAAAGAAAAAGGAGAATGTAAATTGATCCGTGGGCATATAATTGATTAAAAATTGCTTAAAATGGTATTCGATTTTTATGATTTTGCTTTGTTTGAGTTGTTTGATTTTAACTTAACTAATATTAAATTGAAGAAGTAATCTAGTTTAATTAATAAAATGAAAAATTATTTAGTCAATTAAGTCTTTTAGTAAGTCAATATTCCCTTTAAAGTATTAATTTATGATACTAAGCAGAGTTACATATTTCTTGAGCTTTACAATTAATTTTCACAATAAAATTTTCAGAAAACAAAAAATGAAGATATTTTTAAAAAGAATTTATGAAATATATTTTTCTAGACAAACTGTGTTATTTTAAAAAGAATCATTTAAAAAACATGATATGACATTAAGAAGCTCAATAGAACATGATATTTTCTACATAACATGAATAATATATCCCTTATTTAAGACTATCATTAATCTATATCACATATATCCAAATGCTGAATTTAAAATATACTACTGTGTGAAAAATATAAATAATCACGATTATCTCGAATGGAGCAAAGAATCTACTGGTAAAACAGTATATTTATCGTTTAATGTAAGATATCACGATTCATTCTAATACCTAGAGAGGGAACACGCAAACTTGCATGTTTTTGATTGGTTAAATCTCGGCTAACAATAAATAAAAATGAGTGTGTGTGTGTGTGTGTGTGTGTGTGTGTGTGTGTGTGTGTGTGTGTGTGTGTGTGTGTGTGTGTGTGTGTGTGTGTGTGTGTGTGTGTGTGTGTGTGTGTGTGTGTGTGTGTGTGTGTGTGTGTGTGTGTGTGTGTGTT
>JAOUZG010019159.1:20319870-20366936 GCA_026289955.1 Argiope argentata | reverse complement strand
TATATATATATATATATAATGAAAAATGCTTCCAAAATCCGCCAAATCAACGGGAATCAATGAGCTCATTTTTGTAGGTTTAAGAAGAAACATTTTACAAGGTTTTATAATAAATAAACATGCCTATTCCACATGAAAACGTGACTATACTGACAACAAAACTTATCTAAGTGTACACAAAAATAATACTTGCAATATGCAGCTTCACAAAAATAGCAAATCAATTCCAAACATCTGATCAAACCATACTAAGTTGTCAGAGAAACGGAATTCCATAGAAAAAGAGACTTTGCGGTTGTTCACGTCCCTAAAACATCTGCTGACCTCTGTTGTCTACTCGTTAGAGTGGAACTCAATTACACGATTTCCTATTCAAAGCATAATTCGATGCTGACTCAACACTTGATTACAAGAGTTAGCACATGACTACAATGGACTCACTAATTACTTGAGTTTAATTCAGCTGACTCGTCGTTTGCGTTCCACTCAACTGATTGGCATAAGATCTGTCCCTTTTTATAACTTCCGAGAAAAGGCAGCGAAGGTTCTAGAGAGATCCCATCCCATTGGACATATCGCCAACATTTCTGGAGATTCTATTCTTACTATTTTGTTGAAAATTCGCCAAGTTACCCACCAAGCCCAGGATCATTCATTCGCTTATCCTTTCAGCATCCATCAGAGTTGTCACAAAATCATCTTCCTAAGGGTAGAACTAAACTCAGGATCATCATATAAAATTTATTACAATATATTTTATTTGTAGTAAATGAACAATGTTAAGTTTTACAATATCTGAATTAAATGATGTGCGTTTTATGTGAACTTGATTGGATAACGAACTAAAGGTTCCTTGTTAAAAATTAATTAGAAAAATATAAAACATATTGCCAAGTCTTTCCAAATGTTTAAAGGATTTCAGTACCAATGTGGTTTCTTTATTCCAAAGGAATATTATATCACAAAGCGTTTAAGGGTCGAAAGATGCATGGATCAAATTCGATTTAATAATATGTAATAAAATATAAATATTTCAACACCTTCCCATATATTTTCTCAATATTCCTAATTTTTCAAAATTACTCAAAATGTTGAGTTTATAATTTGACATACGTTAATCAACAAAAAATAGTCCTTAGATGATGTCAAAATCCAGAGCTCTATGGATTTTTTTTCCATAAATATTTTTATTGAATTAGTATGGAAATCTATTTAGAGGTAAAAGATGTCATTTGAATTGTTTGAAGAAACCAAAACAGTCAAAAGTTTAAAATCAATATTTACATTTTTTCGAAACAATTTACTTTATCGTATCACTCACTCCATTACAATATACAGGGTGTACATAAAGTCCCCATCTATTTTTGTGATTTAATGATTGGAAAATGGTTTATATTGCAGATGCAGAATAATGATGAATATAGAAGAACATATCCTGGTTGTAAAACTCCGAATCCGGGGAAAAGAGTGTAACATGATTAGAGACAGATTTCAAAGACGATTCAACAGAACCGGAGCTACAGATAGAGCTATTCGTGAATCACTCAGCAAATTCAACTGAAAGGGTTCACTTCATGATGAAGAAAGATTTGAAGGTACCACTACATCACAACTAAGTGTTAAGTTAGTCCGTGAAGTCTTCGAAGATGACGCACACATCTCGATTCGCAGGGCATCACATAGACTGCATATTCCTACCTCAACTGTTCAAGAGATTTTGAAAATGACATTAAAGAAAAAGATCTATCACATTCGGATCTTACACGATCTACACGAAGATGATCCGACAAGAGCAGCTATGTGTGCAGAGTTGAACAAATTGAAAACGAACATTTAAGGGAGCATATTTTTTTTTAGTGATGAAGCTACTTTTCACACATGTGGAAAGATTAATCTGCAAAACTGTCGCATTTGAGCCATTAAGAAACCACATGAGTTCATATCATGGAGAAGAGATTCTCCAAAAGTTAACGTGTGGCTCGGAATAACCAAGTCAAAAGTGCATGACCCTTTCTTCTTCATTGAGCAAACGGTAACAGGGACTGTCTATCTGGATATGCCGGATATGGACCGTGTTTGTGGCAATCAGTGGAAAACAATGTATAAATTGCACATTAAAATATTCCTTCAAAAAAAACCATTGAAGTTTTGTTTTATTTTAACCCCTTCTATAAAATAGATAAGGACTTTATGTACACCCTGTATTGCATATATCCTGAAACAACAAAAGATAATATTATTATATAAGAAAGGAAAAATAAACGAATTTTTAAAAATCTATTAATTCTGGAAAGCAACAAACGCTCTATCAATGAAATTACGGTAAGACCAGAGATGCCCGAAATGTTTTGGGAAATTTCTCTCCACTTTATTAAGTGTGATTGAATGAATGCCCGTGGTACATTTTTTTTCTCATTAGAGATGCTCATTCTGATGGTTTGGAAGTTTTTTTGCATATATCAAAGAATGTGTAAATATGTATAAACATAAACTAAATGAGGGGTGGCAGGATAAGGATTGTCATAAAGTTTTTAAACAAGGAAAGTTCTTTTTCTTATAACTGAGAGTAAAATTAGAATATAATAGCATTATAAGGTATCTGAATATTATCTTATCTAAAAAGCAAAAAGTATTGTTTTTATAAGAATAAGATTTCAGTCATATTGTTCCTGATGAAATATTTTTTTCAACCATTTATATAACTCAAGATACTGAACTTGAATTTTAAGTTTATCACATGGAAATCACAATTACGATTGATTTAAACAAATGGAATAAATCATGCAGAAAAAAAATATTAGAAACAATATTGAAGTTTTCGGTTGTATAAAATATTAGGTTTTGCATCATCAAAAAGTTTATCATTAAGTCCAGAATAAAATATAAATGCATCTAAAAATTGGATACCAGTTTCTTTCATAAAAAAATGTTCCTTATCCATATGAGCATTTTTGTTTCTGATATTATTTTTAGTATCTAGTTGTCAATGATACGAATTATTAGATAAAGGATGTAGATATCATTCACTCATTCAATAAATTGATTTAAATACATTTTAAGCCAAAATTGACTTTGAAAAATTATTAGCGCCTTGTGAAAAAAAGTTTGAAAATTCTCTTTTAGTATACGGCTTTTTTAAACTTTTTTTCCACACTTTTATCAAAATTAATCTAACAGGCATAATTTTTTTAGGACTGAAAGCCAAAAGCAGAACTATTCTTTTTTCAGTACTTTTTCCGTATAATCGTATAAATATGAATCAGTTCACCGTAAAACATAAGTTTAAAGCAGTTTTCTTTTTTCTAAAGTTTAGAAACAAATTTTTTTTCTGCCTGATAAGTTACTATACTGATTAACTGCATTTTCCCTCTCCACTTCTTAGTAGTGAGGAGAGTTAAACGCATAAATAATTCATTGAAACGGTTGCTTATCATGGTAAGTTTATTCTTGAATGCACTGCAAGTTCTTGATGACATTCGAAAACCTGTAAATTTATTTATAATATTATATATATAGTATATTATGAAATACTGCTTATGGTGAATATATTCTTTGACGCATTGCAAGTTCTTGATGACATTCCAAGACTTGTAAATATTATATAATATATTATGATGAAATAGTCGTTTGTCATGATAAGTACATTCTTTAGCACACAGTAAGTTCCTGGTGACATTCTAAAACCTGTAAATTCATTTACAATATTATATACTTAGTATATTATTATGAAATACTGCTTATGATGATAAGTATATTCTTTGACGCATTGCAAATTACTGATGACATTCTAAGCGTGTAAATATTATATGTTATATTGTTATGAAGTAGTTGCTTATCATGGTGAGTATATTATTTAAAGCATTACAAGTTCTTGATGGCATTCCAGGACCTGTAAATTTATTAACAATATTGTGTATATAGTGTATCATTATGAAACACTGTATATTATAAGTATATTCTTTAACGCATTCAAAGTTCTTGATAACATTCCAAAACCTGTAAATATCATCTAAAAAATTATAGACATATAAAACACACTATCTTAAGATTTCCAGACTATTTCAATTAAGTTTATTACTGCTGCTTTTAATTCAATATTTCGTGTAATGAATGAAGCTGGAAAAGACATTTTCAGACAGACTTTGAAGTTACTTAGTGTTACCAAACCGACTTTGAAGTGCTACCAAAAAGTGTATTTAATCAGAGCAAAGAAAATGTGAAAAAAAGAAAAAAAAGCTTCAAATAGCAAGTTTAATCACATGTGAAAATGGATTTAATCATCACCAAATGGCCACGTTTATGAATTTTCAACGAAAATTTATCGTTTTCCGAAAACAATTATCTTACAAAAATCATCTTTGTATTAACTTCAGCCTAAGAAATATTACATTTTTAACAATTTCATTTAACTTTCGCAGAATGTTCTCTCTATTTTTGATACTGTAACTGATTCAATTTAATACACTATTCATAACATTCTTTTTGAATACTATGATGAAATTTAAACTCAAAACAAAAGTGCGTTTTTGCCAATAATTAATGGCGTAATAAGAGTTTTACTTCCTCTTTTATTTGGTAATATAAAAGACTCCTTAATATGTAGCCGTGATTCAGCTAAATTCACCTTTTTTAGTAACGTGAAAAGTTTCGGTGTTTCCACACAGCCAGATTCGACTAATTTATTCTACAGATTTTTAAACAGTTTCCGACAGAGTTTTTTTCCGATGATTTAACAATATTAGAAGATGTGGTGGTATGTGTTATTTAAATCAGCATATACACCATTCTACAAAAATAATTTATTTAAAACAGACTTTTACTTGAAGTCTAAAACGAAAAGGAACACGAAAATATTTACAACGATCACTGCGGTACCAAAACTACCGCACGCGCTTTTTATTAGAGCAGTTCTCTTTTCTTCTCAGTTCACTCCACTTCAATGTAAGCGTTGATCGCAGCGCCACAGGGCTCCCCCACCGCAGTCTGGAAGGCGATTAAATGGCAAAGGCAACTCGACGCAGCTGGATCTCCGCCATCTGAAAGGCAGGCTTGAGTCGGTCGATGCTAACCGTCTGCTGACGAGAACCGACTTGAATGGTGAAATGCTTCGACGTTCGGGAAATGACAAGATGAGGTCCACTATACGGAGGAACCAGAGACTTAGTAATCCTATCCTGTCGAAGAAAAACATGGGAACATTTATCTAGTTCTTTATGGACAAAAATTTTACGCTTGCCATGTTGCGACATAGGAACTGGTCGCAAAGACGACATCCGCCTCTGCAAAGCTGCAAGGAAATCATTGGCCGATAAAGTTTTATCAGCATTATTAAAAAATTCTCCAGGCAGAGTAATGGGAGAACCATACACCATTTCTGCTACGGAACAATTTAGAGGTTCTTTAATAGATGCTCGAACCCCTAATAGGATAGAAGGCAAGACCAAGGTCCAACTTTCAGTCGCATGAGCCCGAATAGCGGACTTTAATTGTCGGTGAAGTCTCTCAACTGTACTGTTAGCCTATGGATGGCATGGGGTTGTGTGAATCACTTTAACGCCAAGCAACCGAGCTAACTCACGAAATAGTCTGCTTTCAAATTGTTTACCTTGATCTGTAGTAAGCCTCTTGGGAACCCCAAAACGAGTTATCCAGTTAGCATAAAATTCAAATGCAACTGTCTCAGCTTTTATATCCTTCAGAGGAATAGCCTCAGGCCAACGTGAAAACCTGTCCTCACACGCAAGAGCATAAACATAATCTCTAGAGGATGGAAGTGGTCCGACAAGATCAATATGCACATGATTGAATCGTTGACGGGGAATAGGATATTTTCCGAGAGGACTTACCGTATGGCGATGAACCTTACTTCGTTGACAAGGGATACAACAACGAGTCCATTCAGCAACTTCTTTTCGGTAGCCAGGCCAAAGGAAACGTTGTCCGACTAAAGTTACTGTAGCCTTGACTCCCGGGTGGGATAAATTGTGGCGAGTCTCAAAAACTTGTTTCCGAAACTGCTTGGGTACAAAAGGACGGCTTCTTCCAGTTGAAACATCACAATAAAGTTCCGTGTTCGCACCTGGAACTCTAACTATCTGAAATTCCAAAGAATTAGTACATGCTCTCAACAGTTTCAAATCGTCATCTAACAATTGAGCCTCCGCAAATTTTTTTATAATCAATCGGCGAGGGAGTTTCGATCTCTGAAATGCGAGACAAGCTATCGGCTACCACATTTAGTGAACCCGAAATGTGCCGTGTATCCGTCGAAAATTGACCAATCCAATCAAGATGCCGAATCTGACGTGGTGAACATTTATCATGTTTTTGAGTGAAGGCGTATATTAAAGGTTTGTGATCTGTATAGATTGTAAAATTACGACCTTCTAACATGTAAGAAAAATGGCGACATGAAGTATAAACTGCCAACAATTCCCGATCATACACGCTATATCTCTGTTCAGCCGGAGTAAGTTTGCGTGAAAAAAATGCGAGAGGTTTCCATTCTCCATTTTCCTCCTGGCTTAGAACAGATCCTATAGCATGATCAGAAGCGTCACACGTCAGAGATAACCGTGCATCTGGCGACGGATAAACAAGAGTTGACATTGCAAGACTTTGTTTACAACGTTCAAAAGCAAGTTTCGCCTCATCTGTCCAATGTATAAGACGCGAATCATTCTTCTTCGCACCTTTTAAATAATCGGACAACAGACTGATCTTGTGCCGCATTCTTAAGAAATCTACGATAAAAATTTAAGAGGGCTAAAAACGACGCAACTCTTTAATTGTATTTGGAAGTTGATAATCATTAATAATTTTAACTCGATCAGGTAAGGGTTGGATACCTTTTTCGGAGATTAAGTAATCCAGAAATTTTACAGATGGTTGGCCAAAATTGCATTTTTCTGCATTAATTACAAGGCCATACCTCTGAAACCCGCGAAAAATTTCCTCAAGATGTTTTAGGTGTTCATTTTCATCGGCAGAAGCTATCAGAACATCATCTAAATATGCAAGACAATAGTCTAAATCTCCAACAATTTCATACATAAACCGCTGAAAAGTCTGTGCAGCATTGCACAATCCAAAAGGCATGAAAAGAGATTCAAATAGTCCAAAAGGCGTTATCACTGCTGTCTTAGGCACATCAGCAGCCGCGACAGGTATTTGATGATACGCCCTAATTAGATCAAGAGTGGAAAATACCTTTTTATTAAAAAGATTATGTGCAAAGTCATGTACATGAGGTATTGGAAATTTATCAGGTACTGTCTGTGCATTCAAACGCCTATAATCCCCGCAAGGCCTCCAGTCATCTTTCTTAGGCACCATGTGAAGTGGGCTTGCACAAGCACTTTTAGATGGCCTGCACCAACCTTGAGACGCCATGTACTGGAATTCACGTTTAACTGCTTGTAATTTGTCAGGAGCTAATCTACGAGCTTTAGAAAAGACAGGAGGACCACGCGTTTCAATATGGTGTTCTGTGTTATGTTTAAAATGAAAACTTGGTTGGGTTTTACTTAGTTTCGTGATATCACTAAATTTAAGAAGTAACTTTGTATAAGGTGTATCTCCTTGGACAGTAGCAACATTCAAGGACTCATTCGCAGAAATAGGTTTTTCTAGACCAACAGCAGCACTGGGACCATCTAACAACCTTTTACGCTTCATATCAACTAAAAAATTGTAGTGTTCAAGAAAGTCGGCACCCAGTATTGGTTTTGAAACCGCTGCCAGAATGAAAGGCCACTGAAATTTGCGTTTTAATCCCAATTGCGAAGTGATTAATTTTGTACCAAATGTGTCAATTTTAGTTCCGTTAGCTGCATACAAAACAAATTTTGAAGGCGACATTTTACTACCCAAAAATGGTAGAATGTTAACAACTGAACCAGTATCCACCAAATATTCACAACCCGCGAGTTTATCGTACACAAACAAGCGCTTAAAAAGGCCCTTTTTATCCGCCAACGCAGAAACGGATGGCCGAACTAGTTTTCCGTTTTTAACGTGCATGGCTGTTCGCATCTTTTAGCATTAACTCCAAACTTAAAATGCCACCATCAATATTTACGTTTGTTAGAATTTTGAATACCCGTGCTTTCGCGCGAGAGTGATCTACGTCGAAATTCTAGTTTTGCAAGTCTCTTTTCAATATTTACCAGGCGATTTTCAATTTTTCCTAGATCTGTTGGGTGGGATTTACCAGATACAGACGCCACTAGCTCAGGTGTTGAAATTTCAAAAATGCTATCTGCCATTTTAGATAACGTTTCCAAATTATCACTACTGACGGATAAAATTTGTTGTATTTGGAGAGGTAATCTTTGCATCCAAATACATTTTAACAACTCGGGTGAAATGCCATCCGAAGCCAAACTTTTCATTTCACAAAGGAGCATCGATGGTTTTTTTTATCGCCCAATTCTATACCCGACAGCAGTTTCTTTAATTTGACAGCTTGAGAGTCAGCATTTTGAGCAATTAATCTTGCTTTAATCTGTTCATAAGAATTCAACTTAGGTGTGTTCAAAACAAGATCCGAAACGCAAATTAAATCCTCACCATTTAAAGCAGAAACAACAATGAAATTTAGTAGAATCAACCGAAATATTTCCCAAGGCAAATTGGGATTCAAGCTGAGCGAACCATAATTCAGGTTTTTCACTCCAGAAAACTGGCGTCTTAATCGCTACGGCCGAAGCCTTAACAGAAGAATCGTTAGTTTCGATTTGTGCTAAATCATCAGCTTTCGGCATCTCGACTGGAGGGAAAAACTAACGACAGATAATAAAGCACTTACCGCTACTTTCTTTTATGTTACCACTTGTTGTCGACATGTATTCCTTGTTCCGGGTCACCAGTTGTGGTGGTATGTGTTATTTAAATCAGCATATACACCATTCTACAAAAATAATTTATTTAAAACAGACTTTTACTTGAAGTCTAAAACGAAAAGGAACACGAAAATATTTACAACGATCACTGCCGTACCAAAACTACAGCACGCGCTTTTTATTAGAGCAGTTCTGTTTTCTTCTCAGTTCACTCCACTTCAATGTAAGCGTTGATCGCAGCGCCACAGAAGACAATTATTTAAACAAACTAGTCGCAAAGAATAAAAATTTTATTTAATCGTTTAAATTCAATTATAATTATACCAAAATCATATTTATACTAAATTAAATTAAAATTCAAGCCTTTCCTTTAACATTTGTAAGAAAATTGAAGAAGGCAGATATTTTTTCAATATTAAATAAAAGTAGATTAATCGATATTTTTCTAAAGTCTACATCAAAATAAAAAGCAACAATTGAAATTATTCAAGAAACGTTTCCAAATTTTAAAAGAAAATGAGATTTTCGTATTTCTACATTTTAATATATTTAAAACAAGCATAATATTTAAATTCATTTTTTTTTAAATTCTCACTGAATTTTACATTAAATAACGAGCAATTATTCCCCTTCTTGTAAAGGATTTTCATCTTTATCTGACTTAAAAGATTAATTTTTACTGTACATTCCTTAATCCGGTGTTATTCAGTTCAACAAGAATGAGAATCGATGAAATTTTCTGCTAGAAGTCACGTGCTTTAATCGATGATCTTTTAAAGTATTCTCCTAAAGAAGATTTGTTAAATGCACAATACTTTCAATCGAGAATAAAATGCGATTATTCTTTCGTGAAGGGATTTAATTTCCAAACGATAACGATTGAGCGCTTGTTCGCTTCTACTATTTCAGCAAAAGACTTGGCAACAATTAAATTCCTTCAGCTACAACGGAAGTGAATAAAATAGAAAAATAGATTGTCTTCTGAAGATATTCCTTTTTTTATATATTTCTGTGTATTTTAGAAAATAAATTTGGTCTTCTCTGATAAATTTAATATTCTTCATAAGAAACAAACATATAAAACATATTTAATGATAAATTTTATCAAAGTTCATTTATAGAAAAAAATATAAAGTATCCTTCTATGTTCGTTGGAATTAAAGGTCAAATGTTAAGGTTTTAAAGGTCAAATGTTAATAATTATATGATGTTTTTTTATTAATAAAAAGATATAATACCGAATGAAAGTTAAAATATTGAAATATATATGTAGCTCTTAAAAAATATCTTTTTTTTTATTAAAAGCGTGTATTAAAAAGTATATTTTGATGAAACTTTTAGTATCTATTTACAAAAACTAGGATTGTTCAAGGAAAGAAATTAAAACGTGTTTTTTTTTTCTTTTTCTTTGTAACATATATTAGAATGCAACTAGCTGTTAACAACAAATTATGTTCACAAATAAAATTTCTGTGTTTAATTTATGAAAATATATAAGAAATTCTACAATATTAGTACAATATTTACATAAAACTATCATAAATCCGCTTCTATAGCATTCAACATCAAATTTATAGCTCATTGCATTCTATATAATATAATGAGCACTAATTATAAATTCCATTAAGATATCTTGATTACTTTTCTGAGCTATGACAATATTCAAAATTATGCATATTTACGAGAAAAAAATCTTTCTTAAAAGATGCAAAAATTTCAAAATTCTAAAAAATCTAAAGTTTTTAAATGCTTATGAATATGAATAACTTACATGTAAATAGCTTGCTATAATTTGACTTTTTATTGGCATACAGATAAAATAAAATATCAATGGAAACAAAAACGTGCCGACTTTTTAAAACTTCAAAAAAATAATAAAAAGTAAACTTTTATCCAAATTCATGTTTAGGATACCATAAAAGTATTGTATAGTTTCTTGTTTTATTTAAATTTTGAAATTTGTCTTGATTTAAAATTTAAATATTTTTGGAATGTATCAAAACTTATGGAATTTTAAAAAAATTATAATAGATATTGATAGAATCTCACAATCTAATAAATACATATAGAACATATTAGAAGCGACGAAAATATTTATCAACATTATTGTATAGAGAAAAGTTTTTTGATACATAATAGAATAAAGAAAAACTTTTTTGCATATTAAATCTGATCTCGTTCATCTATCGAGAGAAAATTTAATATAGATCTGCTTTTCTGGTATCAAATCTTTCTTTTGGTATATCTTCAATAATATGCTTAGTTTGTTTGCAAAAATGTATGAAAATATTGCTCAAAGCAAATAAAATTTTTCTTTAAAATTTCAACATTTTATATTTTTTCTGTAAAATGCTTGGAGCCAAAATAATTCATTCTTATTATTGTTTATTTGTTATTTCAAAGAGTAATTTTTAAATAATCCCATCTCCAAACTTTGGTGATAAAATGTAAGTTAAAGTCCATTCAGTATTTACCAAAGCTGTGCTCATGCACATGAACTTTGTTGATTCATTAGCCAAAGTGGAAGTCATTTTTTAATTCATGAGTAGTGCTTGAGCACTTTTAAAAAAAACTGAATCCCTATCACATAAGAGTTGCACTCTATCATCAACATTCTTAAAGCTAATAGCTCAAAATCAATTGAAATTCTAAGACAAATTTGTGAAGTTAATGGACAGAAAGTGATGAATGATTCTATGGTTAAGAAGTACGAAGTTTCAATGAAAGACATAAAAATGCTCATGATGAAGAAATTGCACGGCGTTCTCTGATTGATGATGGTTTATTTTGTGGAATTTGAACAAAACGCTAAGGAGAAATCAAAGATTCATCATTACGATAATGCCAATGCATTTTCTCTACACTTTTTTTTCATCATAAAAGATGGCATTTTTCTACGAAAATGGCATACTAAAATGCAAGTCTTGCTAAAGTAAATGATTCAACAACATTAGAAACTATGTTGAAAAATATCAAAGGCATTGAATTTTTCTTTATTTATGCATGGTATTCATATTAATAGATTCAACATATTTTTTCTATTAATAGTTTTCTTTTTTACGTATTCTTTAATGAAGCTTACTCTCGAGGCATGCACAATAATTTCAAAATTCGATAAAAATACAGTATAATCTAGAGAAGAAATCCATTTGAATACCATATCAATTCAGAAACACTTATAAAAATGCAGCGAATGGAATTCCAATCATTCTTTAACAGAAGTCAAAAGAAGAGAAAGATTTCCCCAAACTGGTATTCTTTAAATATGAATTATCGAATAACTACATTGAGTTCTAGGGAGTATAGAAATATACTGAATATCCTTCCATACTTATATAATATCTTTATATAATTTGCAGTAAATTAGATGAGATAAATAAATAAACTATCAGTTTCTTTATGAAATTGAAAAAGAAAAAAACATACTCTCATTAATAATATAAATAATTATTAATGCGATAATACAGCATTCCTGATTGTTTGTTTATTCACTAAGAAATGTTCTTCGTTTAATTAAAACATATATAATAAATTACCTTTTTATAACCTTCATGTAATAAACGACCTTTTTGCTATCCACATTCACTTTTCTGCAAAACTATAATAGTAAGATTTTACTTCCTTGAAAATTTCAGCCACTTAACAGTTTTATTTTCTTTACTATCTAATAAGATGACACCTTCTATTTTGGGAATATTTTCTTATTTTGATTCAAATGGAAATCCTTTGAACACTTGACTTATATATGTATACGAAGTCATTTTACTATTGAATTATAATTGTTATGAATGGTTTCTTTTTTGTTTACAAGTATTAAAATTCGATAAATCGATGCACGTACGGCATACGGGCAAAACAATTAAGTGGTTAAATCTCAGTTATTTCACAATTAATAAATGTTTTTTTTTATTTTTCAAAAATTCCGCATAAAGGTGTGCAGTTAAGATAGACTAATATTTTTCTGCCACTTTATAAAAAATCAAAGTAAGTAAAATAAATATTTTTGATCATAACAAAGCAGATGTGGATTGCCCACATTCCCAACCCGAGGAGTTGTAGCCGAGAAAAATATCCCTTGAACCAAAAGTGGACTTCGGTCCGAGGGATGTTATCTAGCTTATAAACCACATATCTCCCATAAGTGAGTCGGTGGTTAGACGAACGATGCAATTGCACCAAATGTATTGTGGGGGCGGGGCGAGTTGGTGATTATGTATTGACTGTTGTATTTAATGCGCCATAGAACTTTTGCTGTCGGTAGAGGGCATCACAATAGTTGTACGAAGCTGCGCACGAAGGTTGATTATTCAAGGTTGCTAATCGCATCCTGGTCATCATTAAAGCAGATGTGGATTGCTCTAGGCAAATTGAGGGTTTGTAACTGAGTAACATATCCATTGGGCCAAAAATCCACTTTGGTCCGAAGTATGTTATCTGGTTTATAAAGCTTCCACCACAATTTTTATTGTTTGAAAAATATAGAAAATAATCATTTTAATTTTATAATTCAGATTTTAAATATAAATATTTACAATATATATGGATTACTTATTAATTTGCTTCTTCTCTTGAAAGAATTCAACAGGGATAAAAATATTTTACATTGAAAAATTTTCTATAAGTAAGTAAAAAGTTCTATAAATATGCTAGTAGTTTTAATCAGATCTTTTTTGAACAGATTTCAATTTGAAAAAGGTTTTCCATTTAGGTTGCATTTTACAGAAAAACGCAACGTTTAACTAAAATAGATTTAATGTCCAATTTATTTTAATATATAATTAGAGTATTACTATCAAATTCTTCCCATATAAAATTATTTTGTAATCAATTTTGCATACATATTTTAACGGGCAATTATGATACATTATTTAAAAGACATTTTATTATCCCGCAGACAATTCCAGAAGCTATAGTTTATTATTATAAAGCATATAAAATTATTCTGTAATAAGTCTAGCATTCTAACCAAATATATTTCATAATGAAACAAGTGGGACAAAAATGAATTCCTTGATTAAAAATGTTAAGTTAATGCTTCTAGATTTTTTTATGCTGGCGTCCTGGCATAGGGTAAAGGCGTCCTCCCCCTGATCTGGGCGTCCCGAGTTCGATTCCCAGTTAGGGCGTGATTATTCTTCTGTGTTATACTTGTGAGGTGTAAGAATATGTCCCCCCCCCCTTTAAAAGGGGGCTGTGCAAGCGAATATGAGGGGTGAGTAGCTAAGTCGTAGTCTGGGCCTTCGTTGGCTATTCTGCAAAACAATAAGCTCTCATTTGGCTTAAAATCGCTAACGGCCTTTAGAGGGCTTGCCCATGGCAAGTGTCATTAGTAACAACAACAACAGGGTTTCTTATAAATTTCATATATGCCATGATTTTCCAAAAAAAAATCTGATTTATTTCTTTAAAGGTAAATAATTTAATTGTTGTTAATTAAAATGAATCTATTAAATATGAAATATATCCGTCTTTCTATAGAAGAATTACATCCGGTAAAAATACTTGTGAAATTCCAATTTCAAATTTAGAACAAAACCTGCTCAAATATTCAGTCAAAAAATCTTGGATGCATTATTTTATATGTGTTCATTATAAACAAACTTTGCAATACAATTTTTTTAAACAATGAACATCCTATTATCTATGGGCAATTTCAAAGACAGTTTATATATTTCTTCCTTATATTGCTAATTTCCATGTTTCATTATAATATGGCCGAAATTAAAAATGGTTTCACTCACTCAATAAAACGACTCGCAAATACTTCAAAAGCCTATAAGTGCTTAAAATCAGAAGAAAAAAAATCAAATGATTATTTTTTCTTCATAATAAAGAACAGCTAGAAAAAAATCGTTAATGCTCTCGAAGAATAAATATTTTTAAATAACTTTATTTTCGGTTAAAGAAAATTTACACATGATTAAGTTACTGCAGAGTTTTTTTAACCGCAAAAATCCAAGCACCGTATTATTCTCTCAAATTATGCGAGACTTATGAAACCATTTACTATGAAACACAAGTTTATGGCTTTTGGGTGTTTTTATTATTTATTTTCGATAGTAGATCCAAGTCATTAATCTTTTTCTAATCACTACTTACTCTACATTTTCAATAGCCTGCTTCTTAGCGAAAACATTTATCATGAGAAAAAAATATATGATAATGAAGACTATATTTTGAAATTGTGTGTTTTCAGATATCTTGATAAAATAAAATTCGTTTATTAAGTTATCAATTCAGGGTGTCAATGGTTTTATTCTTAGAATAATAAAGCTCCTTCCTCCCTCAAAAAAGATACTTTGCAGAGCTCTAAAATATGTGAAAATCTATAATTAGCAAAAAAAAAACTATGTAAAACCATTTTTTTATATAATTTAGGGAGCACCTAAAGGAAATATATTACATATATATTCTGCAATTATATTTCAAGAATTTTAAATTTGATATCGCTGAACAATCGTGTTTGATTATGTTATTGTTGTTACTTATGGCACTTGCCATGTACAAGCCCCCTGTTGATACAGAAGCAGATTTAAGCCGAAAGGAACGTCTCTGATTTTACAAGTAGCGCCATCTAGGGCCAAGAGTACGACTTAGCTACACACACGCTTCAACCCTTTTTAGGGGGCGGACTTGATTCATGCAAATTCATTCATACATATCGGATTGTAATTTAGACCTGGAACTGAGAACGATCATCTCTGACCCAGTACCCCCAGTGATATTACTCCCGATATGGAGAACGTAACGATCACGAAAGATTTTACGAGCGCCAGCCGCCACACACTCGGGGAATCTTTTGGTCGGCGAGTTTCGAACCCGTAACCTAAGGAGTACGAGTCCAACGCTCTACCAACCAGGCCATCCCAGCGTGTTTGATTGTAAAATGTATTATTTCCCATAGTTAAGCATTTTATGCAAAATAAATTTCTGAAATTATTCTTTTATTTTATTATCTAACATTTAGATACCTGAACTACTTACTAGTCAACAATATATTAATTTTAAATTTTTATTGTTGTTTTGTTGTTTCGTATGGCACTTCACATGGGAAAGCTCGCTGAAGCAGTCAACGATTTAAGCCTAAATAGAGTTTCTGGTTTTCTAGCAGCGCCAATTAGAGCCAAGAACACGACTTTTGCTGCTCACTCATTACATTCGATTGTACAGCCTCTCATTACAGGGGGCACATTCACACATCTTACAGATAGAACACAGAAGAACAACCATGCCCGAACCGGGACTCGAATCCAGGACTTCTAGATCATGGGAAAGACGTGGAACCCCTATGTCAGGACATCGGCTATTTTACCTTTTTAAATAGATAAATCAGAATTAACCTTCTTTTTGTGGTTATTATTCCTAAATTAAACATGGTCTAATAGCAAATCTTACATATTGCTGCATATGTATGTAATAATATGTACCGTTTAATTTAAATTAACCGAACAATTTCGTAATGGCACTTTTTTAGTGGGGTTTGTGGGGGTGGATCGCTCCAAAAAGGCTGGACGGACTGACTTTGAATTTATACAATGTAATGCAGATGCAAGAACTCACATTTCCAGTTACGGATCTATCAGGAGAGAATTTGAGAAATCTCTTAGAAGTTAATAAAATAAGAAATGATTTGGACCCTACCCCTTTCTCAGAACAGGATTATAATCTGAACCCTTTCATCAGTGGTTCTGTTTGTTGTGCTCAAAATTGTTACACATTTTCGTAAATGCTATCACTATTTTTTAAGAAGATATTCCAATGTTTTTTACTTATTTAAAACACAGTTTTCAAAAATAATTATGCGAAATTCACAGTATATATGAATATTAAATATAATAAATATAATTAAATAAATATATCAATATGCATATTCAAATGAAGAAATAGTTAAAACATTTTAAGTAATCTGTAATAGCGAAATAAATAGTGGTAAGCAATTTAATTTTTTTAATATATATATTTTAAAAAATTAATTTTTTTATAAAAATGTAGCCGCTCTGTAAATTTTTATTAATTTGTGTTTTATGTAACTTGGTGTTAACGGTTTCATCTGCAGAATTTTTTAAGATTTAAATTTAGAATGATATATGGATCATTCTAATTTAGATGTATTACACCATGCTGCTTATTTTACTATGCATTATACTAATTTTTCTGACAGATCCCCTAAAAAAATTTTAATAAACATTATGAGCTGTTTCTAATGTTTTAAATATGTAATATAATATCATAATACATACCTTGTAATATTCTGTATGTTTTATAGCATTGAACATGTATTTTTTCTTCATATTAAAAGCATATTTTGAATATAATGTTTAGCTGTTTCTTCTCATAATTAAATAAATATTTCCCGTACGATCTTAAACTCTGTTTCATCAATAATGTTTTTAACAGAATAAATTTTATATAAAAGTGAAAATAATTCGGAAGTGCTTTAGCTTAAGTGCTTTAGCTAATATTTTTCTACATTATAATACGAAGAAAATTATTATACACAATTTAATAAATGGTTTTTAGTTATGTATAATGATTTTTTTAGTTTTATTAAAATAACTTTATTAAGATAACTTTAATGTTATTATTGAATATTATATAAAAGAATTGAATTTAACTTAAACGATTGAAAATCAACTCAAAATTTCTAATTTGGATTTAAATATATAAATTTCTTATGGAAATATTTAGAATTATATTTAAGATAAAGGGGACGCGATTGACTTCAAAATAATTAAACTAAGTAGTTACTACTCTAATTAAAGCTCTAAAGCTTTAAAATAAAGGGATTTTTTTTTCACAACTTAACAGTATCAAAACATTTCTAATAACAAAATTTCTTTTATTGGAGCAACAAACAATCTTTATAAAAAATTAAATTTCAATTATTTTTTCAAAAATTATAGTAAGAAGTTTAAATAAGAGAAGGTTTATTTATTTTTAAGCTATATTCTAATATTTTCACAACTAAAAATAGTCTTTCTAATTTATTTTCTTTGGTTTTTAATTTAACTTAATAGATGGCGCGGCGATCATTCGATTTATTCCCTTTAATGACGTGGTGCTTTGACCAATCGTTCGGCTTAAGTGCAGAAAAAAATAGATTTAGTTAAATTTTTTGTCAGCAATAGTAGGTTAGTTTTCTGCGTATTAATCCTTTTCAATTATATTTACTTTCAACTGGTATGTTCTTTGTTTTTATATCTTTTTATGTTTCAGAATTTGATATTTTTCTTATAGTTGGTTTAATTCAATTTTATTGTGGTTTGGCTTGAATTTGAATTCCGAAATTATATTTTATCTATCGTTATATAATTTTAATGTCATTGCTTTATTAATAATAATTATAGTCTTAAAAAATACTTCTTGGTAATTTTGGATTACGAGGGCTCCTTATTTAATCGAATTTCGAACCCATGATAGAAAATATCCCTGTTTTGAATCACTACCTGCGGGCGAAATTTGATAAAATATTCATGTTGGAAAAATCTTTCCTTTCTTTTGTTATTCCATTTAATTCATTTTTGAATTTAAACTTGATATTTATTTTTAATTTAAAGTTCATTTGTGCCTTAAATGTAGCTGCATTGGCGAACTCTAAATAAAATGTACCTTCCTTTTAATAGCTTTCAACAAAGAAAATATTTACTTTATTTGTTAATTTCATAAACATTCCTTCAATTTTATGGTTTGCAGTTCCTCGCCTTATATGTCTGACTTTGAAATTATGTCACAAAACCTATATTATATTTTGTATTTAAGAAGTTGAGAATTATATATTACAAATACTTAGAGCACCTAGAATATACAAAGTTTATACTGTTAATTTTAATCTAATATATTGATTACATATTTTATATTCTATCGTTCTTCTACTATATTGATGAAAATAATATTATAGGGAAAAAGAAAATCCTAAAAAATTTGAAACTATAAAATTTAATGTGTTCTTTCTGTTTTCCTGAAAGCGAAAATGCATATAAATGTCACCCCCTTAAAACAAAACCAAGAAAGTTTCAAATCATTGTTAATTTTAAGAAAAACCAAATGTGCCCTAATCATTTCAGGTTCTAGTCGATCCCATTAGTCATTGTAATTGGATGCTCATGACAAAATGCAAATTCTTGTATATTTGTTGCAATAAGCTCTGAAGCCGTTAATGCGAGGTTAACTGATTTGTTAAAGAGGGGAATCAAAGTTTTCTGCACTTTAACTAGGCAATATGCACATTGGTGTTCTTTCCGTATCATTGAAGATCCAAAATTTATTTTTCTCATTTAATTCAATTTCCTTTCTCAATTCCCCTTTCCCTCCATTTTTTGTTTTTCTCCAGCGTCTGGTCATCACGTGTTGCTTTTATTTCTCATCATTGTATTGATAATGTTTTTTTCGGATTCGTTTCTGCCTGTAAGAGCGTTGGGATTTCTAAGAATCTGATGGCAATTCTAAATGGATTTAAATGGTCATTAGTGCGCCCTCAATTTTGCCGCCAATATGGCAATCCAACACAACTCTATTGTAGTAACCCTAATGATGTTTTGTTTACTGCTTCCTACAATGGTTGAGTTGTACATGAACTTCAACTCTTTTTAATAGATTTCCTATAAATTAAATTTCCTATTAAATCCATTTTTTGTGTCTTTGTCTTTCTCAACTATTTATTATTTACTGTTCATATTATCCACACAGTCCTTATGCTCAACGTGCTAGCGAAGCTAATAGTTTCCCGCTCCCGTGGCTAGCAAAGCCACAGGATGTTTTTTTAAGTTAAAAAATTCTGCCGGGTCTGAAAAAAAAGAATGCTTATCGGTAAAAAAAATTATAATGTGAAAAATAGTAACAGTAACTATCCCCTAGAAGTGTTTGTTCTCTTTGTCCGCCATATTTATTGGCGACTTGGCATCCTTGGCGCGGCAAGGGGCACACAAAACGTAACTTCTACCTCAAAATGTATCACAAATAGGCATGGTTGTCTCAGAAACCAGTTACTATGCAATTTAAAGTGTAACCAATCTTTATATTGCACTAATAAGTAAATAATTTTATCATAATTTCTGTAAATTTATTTTCTAAATTGCTTTAAAATTTTAAGTCATTTGATTCTTTGTATTAAAGTTTTTCAATTTAATTATGATTGATTCTATCAACTAATGTATTGATTGTTCCATTGTATTAATTTTATTATTTAATATCAAAAAAATAAATGAGCGACTTTTGATTGAAACGTACAGAAACGTTGCTGTTGTTCCAACAAAAAACGTAAGGAGAGTGTTTTCAGTCTTATAGAGTAATTTGAAAAAGTATATTTGTAAATAATTGTGCTCATATACTTTTGCTCAGTGTGTTCCCAATCTGGAAAAATGCTACAAATGAATTAAAAAATTGTCAGTCATTTAGCTTGCATCTCTAAAATACATTGCTGAAAAATTACGAAGCCATTTTTTAAAAAAATAATCTCAAATCCTATTAATCCTTTTTAGAAAATTATTTTTGTTGTACTGGAAGTTGAAACAAAAATATCAATCCTCTGAGGCTGAAATTATAATGCATTTATAATGATTTTATACTGGGATTTTAGATTAGTGTTTTTTAGTAGATTTTAGATTGCTTCTTATTATTTGTAGATTTAAATTTGCAAAATTCATCTGTCAGACTTTCTCAATCGCAGCTTAGTAATGTTTTTTTATACAATATTATCATATGGAAAATAATTTACTAATTATAGCTTATAGGCAAGATTGCATAAAAATTTAGACATAGAACTTTTTTTAGCAGTGCATTCATTCATTCAAAAGATGAAAAAAAAACAATTATTTAAGTCATTTAAAGCAATTTTCTAACCGGAAATATGATTAAATCTCAAGGTTTTGGAATTTGACTGGACTTTTTATTTCTCATCGGGTACAATGGGCGAGAAAAGTTTGCTGTGGGAAAAAATATTAATATAACAAATAAGAATTCATATAACAGTGAATATAATAATCGAATAATGAATATTAAATGTGTTAGTTTCGAAAAATATTTGGTAGCTCCCAAACGGTATCTAGAGCCATGGTGGCAAAATCTCGGCTTCGGAATCAGAGGGTTCGAAACTCGGTTCCATCCAAGATACGTCGTGTAAGTGGCTCTAATGAAAGCTAAATCCGTTGGAACAAAACACCCTCTCGTGTTATATAGAAGCTTGTAAAGATGCCAACTCAGGTGTCGTCCTCGATATCTGACCGAGGTTCAAAATTAAAAGGTATATCCTAAAATGGACCGATATTGTTACCCTTTATGGGGCTAAGATAGCTAATCTATATGGGGCTAAGGTACTTAATCTTACTCAATTTGTAAAACGTGAAAATTAAAATATCTTTATTTAAATAATTATATTAGGTAGCAAGTGTTAGTGTTAGTGCGAGTGACATTTACATTTTAATCCTGAACGTATATTAGACAGAGAATGATACAGATTGTAATTTTGCCAAATGTAATGATTCAACTGACATACTTCACGGGCTTTTACAAGGTCAAATATATTTCATCAGAAGTCATTTTACCGTTACAAAATTGCTGTAATTTATAAGTATTCAATCCCACAGGCATTTAATTTCAATAGCATCTTCATACGGCAAAATTTGAATTATAGTGAATTGGAGTTGATTGAAAGAATTCTCAAAGAGTAATATAAATATATTCACATAATATCCTTTAAGAAGCAAACTATTTGAAAATTCTTACAAAATAAGTTATCAAATGTTCGATGTTAGC
The DNA here is from genome assembly GCA_026289955.1 of Argiope argentata. NCBI lineage: Eukaryota > Metazoa > Arthropoda > Arachnida > Araneae > Araneidae > Argiope > Argiope argentata. The sequence continues at coordinate 20,345,343 of JAOUZG010019159.1, read as the reverse complement.
AGTCTTTTCAAAAGTAACATTTCTTGAGTTTTTATCATTTGTTTTTACATTCGAACCTTTTTTCGAATGATTTTATTAAATTGTCCTGATTCCTAAATTGCACCCAAAATGTTCAATAATATTTATAATATACCATCTCGACATCAATTGGAATAATGTTTCGACAGTTTAAGATACAGAAAATGGATGATTCAATTATTCATAAACCAGGAGCCTTTAGCAATTTTATTTTAATAGCGAAGGGCCGTTATTAATGTGAATAAAGTTTTCATGAATTTAACTCGTGGACTTATTCAACACTTTCCATTTAGCGACCCGCCATTTAGTTATGAATTAAACAACACGCCTCCAGGACTCAAGATTAATTGCATTCAAAAGTTAATCTTAATGACCCTATATGGTGCGCCAGCAATGGAATTTATGCGTCGCTGAAGTTAGAACCGAGATAAGCTATGTGTAAAATATTCAGTTCAGTAATTTATGCATGTATTAAGTACATAATTACATTGAAATCGTCGCATTTTGAGACATCGAGTTTTCGATTAAATGGTGTACCTATGGAGCAAATCCGTCACTAAAATATATAATCTAGTATTAATGAATACAGCTTCCAGTTACTAGATAGGATAAAAACATTTTTTACAAGCTATCTGGCTTAATTCGTTTAGTGAGTTATGAAACTTTGTAATTTTTACTCCTAAAATAAGCATAAAATAATATTTCTTACGTGTGGTGCATTTGATCTTAGGAAAAAATATTTCAAAATATATAATGTTAATAATATCGAATAAATACATAAATATTTTCATAAATAGTTTAATAATGTGCACTTAAGTATCATTTTTAAAGATAATTTCTAATTGTAAATTAGGATTAGTACTCGATGGTCATCTTCTGCCATGGAAATCATAAATTTGAATGAAAAAATTTATCCGAGCAACTACAGTTTTTAATGGAATGACACTAGATTTTTTTCAGAAAGTGAGTGTGCCTGCGCCCAATTCGTCAAATTAAAATTTTAAGATAATACAAATAAGAATAGTGTAATTTGTATTATCTTAAGATGGTACTGTCCTGCATATAGATCTTAACTTTAAAAAGCTCATAGACACTCGTTGGCCAATGAATTAGAAACATAAGATCAATATTTTATTGAACTACCTTTTGCACAGATAGTTGCTCTGATTCGTTTGGGCATCAAGTCTACGAGTTTCTGGAGTGCATTTACATCCAGAGAATACCATGCATTTGGCTATGCTGCTTTTTAGATCTTGTAAATTAGATGGGAGAGGAGAGTGCTGTCTGATGCATCTTTCCACCATATTCCACACATTTCTATAAGGTTAAGATCCGGGCTATGAGGTGGCCCGGGAAGGTGTTGGATGTCAGACTGAGACTCACCAAACCAATTTCGAACACTTCTGGCGCGATGTATAGTTGCAATATCGTCCGTGAAGTATCCGTCGACATCAGGAAAAATTGCAACATAGCAGGGTGCGCGTGATCTGCCAATATATCTAGGTATAGCATGGTTGTTTGGTTACACTCGAGGAACACCAGGGCACCACTTCCATACCAGCAGAACATGGTCCATGTCAGGACACTCCCTCCCATCCCTTGCACAATGCGAGTAAGGCAAGATGGATTCGTGGCTTCGTGGGGTTCTCGGCAAATTTGACGTCTTCCATCAGTGAAAAATAAGGTGCAGCGTGATTCATCCGACCGCATTACCCGTTTCCATTCCTCAGATGCCCAGTGCCTTCTTTACCGACACCACAGCAAACGAATTTTTGCGTGTCGGGCAGAAGTGAGTGGTTTTCTCACCGGCACTCGACTATGCATTCCTATCCTAGACAATTCTCTGCTCATGGTTCGAGCTGAAATCTGTTGGGAAGCGCCTTGGTTGACGATTTGTGTCTGGTGAATCACAGTAGAGTCCCTGTTCTGCCTTACAATTCGTTGGAATTATTGGGAAACTGTGCTCGAACCACATTCACGTCTTCTAAATATGGACTGTGAGTTCGGATTCCAACTTTTGAAAACCATTGATATGCCTGGTTTTGAGAACTCAGTGAGATCTGCTGACTTCGAAAACAAGGAACCTGCTAAACGCGCAGCAACAATAAGCTATTTTTCAAATGATGAAAGATTTATCCTTTTTCCCATTTTATTTCCTTCATTGTGAAAAGTACTCTTACACCTTACTTATACTAGCATTCTTGCCACGTGTAACCCACATCATAATAAAAATAAAAACAAAATTGTATGCTTCGTCCCTAGTCAGGCATTCAAATGTAAATCTGAAGGGTTTGTAATTTATTGGCCAGTGAGTATAGTTCAAGGAAGATATCATTCACAGAGTGTAAGTATATATGCGCATGTAAACCCTTAAAAAATAACGTTCTAAAAGTATTTCTCTTTTTTCGATGTTAATGAAGCTTTATTAGAATTTTCATAAATTTATAGTATAAATGCTCCATTGACTCTTTATATATCGGCCATTAAACTTGACTTTCCATACTTGGCAGAAATAAACATTGGAAGGTTCAAATATAAATCTAAATAATTATTTAATTTTGAAAATATCATAGAAAGTGCCATCATAGAATGAATAATTGTAAATACTTTCATCAGTTTACTCTTCATGATCAATATACCTTTGATTTCAAATCAATTATCACGGGTTTCACAAATTCTATCATTTTTAAAGATATTTTCAAGTAATATAAAATATTGGTTAAAATGGTCATTAGTGTGCCCCCGAGTTTGTCGCCAATATGGAAACCCAACACAACGCTCTTGTAGTAACCCTAATGATGTTTTGTTTACTTCTTCCTACAATGGTTGAGTTGTACATGAGCTTCAACTCTTTTCTGAAGACTGTTAAATTAAAAATAATAAAATAATATCAACTAAATATTTTATTTTTGATCTGTATTACAATTAAGATTTTTTGTATAGTTAATAAGAAGTTTCAATTATATTTTTAATGCGATCATAAAATATTTATTCCTTTACTCATTTTAATTTTCAGTATGAGATTTCACAAGATCGTCTGCTTTACTTCTTTACGAAGTCGTCTGCTTTCGTTCTTTAAAAACCACCTGCAATAGAATTATTCGCATTTCTCGTTCTTTAAAATTTCCTATTAAATCCATTCTTTTTGCATCTTTGTCTTTCTCAATTATTTTTTATTTGCTGTTCATGTTATTCGCACATTCCTTATGTTCAATGTGCCAGCGAAGCTACTAGTTTCCCGCTCCCGGGCCTAGCGAAGCCGTAGGATGTTTTTTTAAGTTCAAAAATTCTGCCCGGTGCCTTCAACAGATGCCGGGTCTGAAAAAAAAATAAAAAGACAATGCTTATCGGTAAAAAAAAATCATATTTATATTTCGAAAAGTCGTAACCGTAACTATCCCATAGAAGTGTTTGTTTACTTTGTCGGCCATCTTTATTGGCGACTTGGCATCCTTGGCGCGGCAAGGGGCACACTATACGTAACCTTTACCAAAATATTTTCACATTGATTTTATGAATAAAAATATTATTTTTTCTTCAAAGATTTATAAGAATGTTCTTCTTTCTATGCCAGAAGTTAAGATTTGAAGATTTGCCTTAGAAATTTTTATAACTTTTAATTTTACATAATAAAATTTTTCTTTTAAAAAAGTTACGGTCAAGATTGAAGCGTAGTGAAAATGATTAATCGTGTTTTAGAGTTCATTCTGTATTAGGAAAATCTATTCTAATATATCTTATCATTTTCTGATGTATTGGATCCTGTATAATAAAGCGAATTTATCGGTTCGATATACAAGGGAATTTTGTGCTAATTGGATTTTTAAGCTTTATTGTTTTCTCTATTATAATTTGATGAATGAAAGCATGCTTATATTTTTTGAATTTTGTTTGTTTTTACTTTAAGATCTGTTAGTTTTAATGATGCCGGTTAATATATAAATCTGCAGATGGCACTCAATAATCAATGCCATATGTAGAGATCAAGAACTTCCATATAATTAGAAAAATAGCAAAGTCTGTTCTATGACTGTAACTGGAAGAATTGGACCTTTGGATTAGGTAATTAAATATATATACACTTGTTACAATAATTTCAATAAACAGATTGTCACATAGAAATGAACGCAATAAGATGAAATTTCTAAGCAGATTTATTTTGTCGTATTACTTTCCGCGGACGGCACTACAATTGAAATACTATTAGGGTGTAATCTTATTATATTCCTGGAGGATTATTTTAGAACATTCAACTTGATATATATTTGCATAAAATAATTTTACATAAATAATAAATTGCAGCTGAGTCCCAGCTGAATATATACATAAATAATATACCGAGTTCTCAGCTAAAATACTACAATATTAACCCTTTGCCGCATATATGCCCAGTTTTGGAGTTTTGATTCAATTTTACTTTCTAATTAAGTATTATAAAATAATTCAAATTAATTTAATCCATCAAATATATATTTAGCAATCATAAAACGCAAAAGAAAAATTGTCTATGGTTTTATGAAATTTCGAAATAACCTCACTTTTCTGAAAGTGTGTGAAAAAGTAGAATTAAAGTGCAAGTGATTCATTTTCAAAAAGTGATACAACGCTTTATTAATTCATGCAGTAAAGAACTCTTGATGTTCTTTACTTCAATAATAATTAATGTAAACAGATTGATCACCTAAGATCAGATTGACCACCTAATTTACTTCAATAATAATTAATGTAAACAGATTGATCACCTAAGACAATTATTTTCTAAAATGATTCTGTGAACTAGTAGCAAGATCTTGGGATCAACACCCAATTTAATGCAGAACTGTTGTGTAAGTGGATATTGATTACGTTAAATTCATTCGGACCAAACATTTTCCCATTGATGTTCTGCAGAAGCTTAAAGAGAAGGGAAGCCAGCTCGAATGCCATCCTCGTCATCTGAAAGTGGTTTAAAATCATGAGGTCCTTCTAAAATATATATATTATTGCTTTTAAAATAGGATGTTAGTATAATAAACTAATTCTAATATTAACTTTTATTTTGTGTAAGATATTATAGGTCTTTCAATTTTTTTGTTAGAACTAATGTTTGAATTTGAGATATATCTTAACTTCAGAATTTGTTCTTCAGTTGGACCGTCATTCTAATTAGATAAAAAGTGCCATGACCGTCAAATTTCAGTCAATTTTTTTTCTAGTAATTTATATCATCAAATTCATTTATTAAATCCATAGAATAAAACCTTTAAGATTTTTTCCGAAAATAAAACTATTCTATTTGCTGAAGAAAACTCTTGTAATTCTATTTTCATTCACGTAGCATTTTTGGTCAATTTAACCTTTTTCTCAGAGATCGAAAATAGATTAACAGAAGGAAAAATTATAAAATATGCATTTGTAAATATATTTTAATTTTGGTGAATTAATTGTTCACTAAACGTACTGCTTTCCGAGAAGGAAAAAAAACCAGTCAAATAAAAGCAATTCGTACAGAAAAACAAATAGTAAATCCTCCCAAGTCCACATTTAGCAAATATATTTTTAATACTAAAATGACGTTAAATGCATTCTGTAAAGAACACATAATCGCATTTTCAACTTTCGCTCTTTCGTTAATCTGTTTAAGAAGCTTGATAGAAAGACGTCAAGAATATAAGAAACGGTGAAACATACATTTAAAAATATGTAAAAAATTATATTTAAGTCACTTACAAGGAAACGGATTATTAATTAAATATTTAAGAAATTTTCCACTTTAATCATTATCTATCAACGTCTTTAAAATTTATAAAACTTTTAAACAAAAATATAATTAAATTCTACACTTCCGCATCTTTCTGGAGTTGTGTGGGTTTTTTCTTGATTGATTTAGTTTATTTTCTTAATTTTTAATGGTAAACGAATTATTGTTTTGGAGCTTTAGTCTTCTGATTATTTCCAATCCTCTTAAATTTGGTTTGGAGAATTCTAAGAATAAATGATTAACAAAAGATTCTGCGAATTTGCCGATTATTTATACTGGTTTTGTGAAAGAGCAGTTCATACCGCAGAATTGGAAATTTTGAGCTCGAAATTTCTTTAAATATTTTCCTCCCATTTCTCCACATTTCATTTTTTACATCATAAACGATATCCAGATACACTAGCCAAAGAACTTTAAATTTAAAAACCTAGAAATGAAGTTCCATGCGTCCAAAATCCAACTCAAAAATGGGATGAAAAAACTAATAATTATAGATTGGTTGGAGAGAAAGAATAATTCCATCTTTAACTTTTTTCGAAATTATTACTGCATTCTGCATTTTAATATTGTGAAAAAATGCCAGTAAGATATTTCTGAATAGAAATTACTAGATATAAAAACAATCATCAAATGCCCCATTAAGTATTCCCCTCGAAAAATGCACTTTTTGTAATTCCCCCCAAAATGTACATAAAACACGAACAATATGCAAAACATGCAATGTCCTATTGTAGATTAGATAAAGACACTCCTACATATTTCAAAAGATTTCATGTTATGTAATGAGTTATTGTTTATTTTACTTTCTATTTAATATTTCTCAATTTAAATTTAATTCTGAATTTTTTTTGCATTCTAATTCTTACTTTTAATTGATATTTTTTTATTAAATTGCAAAGGTTTCTATTTTTAATTATTTATACATATAAGTTATAATTTTGAAATTTCGTAATAAATATGCCATAAATTGTGATTTTAATATTTTAAATTATATAAAACATAAGTAAAATTCTGTATTAACCTCAAATATTCATAATGGCTAATGTTTTCGTAAAAAACATTTCAAAAGATTTTCTTACTCGGTTTTCTCTAGATGGGCGGTGTCCACAAATGAGGACACCATCCTCTGTGGAAGGAGGGATATTTTTTTTAAAAAAATGGGTTGCAAAATCTGTCTGTACAACCTATTAATCCCCTTGATTTCGTTTTTCATCATATTTCATAAATTTTAATGACAAGCCCCTTAAAGGGTTAACAGAAGCAATGTTTTCAATTATTTTGAATTGTTACGTGGCTCCTTTCGGCTGATTATGCAAGCGAGTTCTCTATCTCTTTTACATCTCATTCGGATAATCTGGTGGTGTCGGAGGTATTCATTTTCCATTGTTTAATGTTTGCATTAAATATGTATAGTATTTAATAAATGGAATATTTAACTCATACGCGTATTAATCAAACATTTTTATTGGCTTTAAAAAATTTGAGATGTCAGGAAAAGGTGGATTTTACTTTTTATTCACAATTGAATTTTAAAAAGTAAGGGGTATTTGAGAAAAGGTAGATTTATTCTAATGATAAAAAAAAACTGTAACATACGTTCTTTTTCTGTATAACGACCCTGGATTTCAGCGCATTTTTACCAACATTTCAGAATTGGGAAAAAAAATCGGTTGTATCTGCTACTAATTCTGCACCTCTTCATCAGCTGCCTATTTTCTTCCGGTTGATCTGGAAAGAACATCACCCATTTTTCGCCAAGAGGATTCAGCTCTAAATATGGCGACCCGATAATGTCCTCGGAGGATATCTTCGTCCAGGAGACAAGACGCTAGAGCGTTGCTAGTTGGCTATCGTGAAAAGTGCACCCAAGGGCTGAGGGTCAATTCGGTCATACTTTTCTTCCTCTTAGTGTTTTCTTCAATAAACTTATAAAAATTGCGTGAAGTGAGGTTCGGATTACACAGAGGGTGTTTCAGCTCATGGAATTCCAAGTCCTTCATTGTTTCTACCGACCGTGGCAAAACGCTGTTTTAATTAGGATGTCTTTTCAGTTTTCCATAGCATTTGGATCGGTTTGGATCTTCGTTTGTTTTCTATCTCCATACCCTCATTGGCTCTCAAATTATCCTCAGAGGGTTGATAGCGATGACATGCTCGATTTTTCGTCGTCACATAACGAAGTTTTTCATTCTTTGAAGCACTCGATCCATTCGTAAACCTTGCTTCGCAATAAAAATATTTTTCACCAGACTGTGCTTCTATTCGGCGAATAATTGCAGCAAGTTTAACACTTTTTGCATGCAAAAAACAAACCAGTGCCTTAATTTCTTTGTGCATATCGACAATGGAGCTGCTACCTTTTATATCTATTTACATTCTAATGGCCAATGCGGGAATAAGTATGATACGCAGAACATTTGAAGCCTACACTGATTCAGTGCTGGATACTAGCAGTGTTGCCAGACCCTGGAAGAAAATTGCAAGTCCCTTTACTTTTGTACTTTCTTCTTGGGAATCACCTCGAAATAAGAATGAGATGCTTCAGTCTTGGTGGTCGGATCTCGCCACCCAGGAGGGTACACTAATAGTTCGGGGTTTAGCTCCTCCCTTCGGTGGCGGGATGTATTTCCTCAAGGAAGGGTTGTATTGTGGACGGTGATTATCTTTAGGACTTCATCAGTTTTCTCCAGTGTTGATTTTGCATCTGTCTAGCCAGTATTAAATATCCACGTTCCTTCGAGTGGTTGAGAGAGTGTGATATGATTTACTTTTTTTACTTTCCTTCGTAATAATTTTTTTCGTGCGTACAAATGTTCTTTGAATCTACTTTGTTTACTAGATTATTCTCCAATTTCAGTTTCATTCGAAAGGTAATTGAATTATTTTTCTACGACTGAAAACTGAATTACTGTTTTGTGTAACAGTAATTAAACGAGTAAGATGAATTTTATGATTTATTGAAACTGAATTACCATAGATATATTTGCATATAATAAAGGAAGTAAAAATTATAATTTAAAATAAGTAGCGAAAAAGTTAAGGCGATGAAAATCTGCAATAAGGGTTCCAAATATTTCTTAATTCTCGTACACTTTGAACAATCTTTTTTTATTTTTAATGCCCTCATTAATCTTTTCAAACACAAAAAGATATAAAAATGTTTTATCACTAATGCTTTCATTATTTATTTTTGATCTTTATACTATTATAAAAATATCATCTTGGAATTTTTATTATTACTCTTCGTGGTAATTAAATATTCACGTCTGCTTTTAATCAGTTTTTAAATAAAACTTGCGAACAAGATATTTTGAAAAAGATTTTGAATTTTTCTGAATAACTTGAACCGAAAAAAAAGCGTCGTCCAATAAACTATAGCTCATGCTAATTATTACATGGTAAATACAAAATTGTACAATATAATAAATAATAGGCAGCATTGTTGAGAATCAACTTTCTTTTCCCATTAAAGTTGATTCACATAAGATAAAATAAAAAGTAAGATTAGAAAAAATAGATTTTTATTAAATATCGATCAATTTTTATATTCAGCATTTTTGCCACTTTTATTTTCTTTACTATCTAATAAGATGGAACCTTCTATTTTGGAAATATTTTCTTATTTTGGTTCAAATGGAAATCCCTTGAATACTTGACTTATCAATAGATTCGAATTAATTGAATTCCTACTATTGGCTCATACTCTCCGTGTGTTTGTGTGTAATATATGGAATAAAGGACATTTGATGTTAACACAGTTTCTTAAGATATTAATTCCTTAATTTTTTATTAATTAAAAAATAAATTTTGTGCCAAAAATCTTCAATTCTCCACCACCAAATAAGAAACGAATTTAGTTTGTTTTTCCCCCACGCTAGTGAGGTTAGGCTTAACAATTTTTCGGCCAATTTTTCCAAACTATTTTGTTTGTTTTTTCTTGGTGTTTTGTGCATTTAAAAGTAAATATTCTTAATTAATCGATTTTTCCGATTTATTTTGAAGTACTTTCGAATTAAAATAATACAGAATAAAGAAAATTGAAAATTTCTAATTTGTATTGAGTTACCCCAACTGGCGTAGAAAATTCATGCATTTTGGGTTGCCTCAATTGTTGTTGAATATTCAAAGTTATATAATATTTTGATCAATTATTTATAGTAATTGTAATTACTTGGCCGGGATAGCCTGGTTGGTAGGGCATTGAATTCGCCTGCCTTGGGCTGCGAGTTAACCGATAGCCAAAGACACTCCGTGTGTGTGTGTGGGGGGGGGTCATTACATCTGTCGTGGTCACAAATTCTTCCATGTTGAGACTATACCACTTGAGGTACTGGGTCAGAGATTATCGCTCTCTGTTCCAGATCTAAATTACGATCTGTGGATGAATAAATGAAAATGTATGAATTAAGTTCGTCTCGTAAAAAGGGTTTGTAATGGGTGTGAGCTAGAAGACAGACTTCTGTCTCGTATGATCAGGGGTCCATACCCTCAGAAGCTATCTCCCGGGGGGCACCTCTTAATTGGGGATGAGATGCTTCCAATATGGTGGTTGGATCCTACCAACTTGGTGGGTACACAAATAGGTAGGGGTTAGGTTCCTCCCATCAGTGACGGGACATACTTCCTTCGGGAAGGGTTGTAGCGTGCGCGGTGACAGCCATTAAGACTCAACCACAGTTCATTATAATTGCTGTTGCGGCTATCTTGTTATTCAGTGCTGATGGTTAATCTGTGTGCTTTCGCGGTGGGTCGGAGAGTCTGTTTTATGACTAAGACTACCCTCAGAAGCTCCTCTGCAGTAAAGCAGAACAGAAACGACAACAATTGTAATTATTTAATAAAAATTAACTAAAATAAAATTTTCTTTGTTAATCTAAATTGGACTGATTTTTTTAAAAGTTTTTTATATTCTATCATAATCGTTATGAAAGGTTTATTTTCGGCTTTCAACTATCAAAATTCGATAAATCGATGCAGGTACAGCATATTGGCAAAACGGATAAGCGGTTCAGCAGAAAAGATTAATGATTCAATCAATTAATCTTCTTTTACTTCATTGAACTGGAGACATATGAAGAATACGCCATTTTCTTTGTTCATGAGAGGCAATCTTGAATAAAACTCGTATGGTGATCCCCAATTCTATAAATTATTTCCACAAGAATAATTTCCTAATTCAACACCTTGCTTCATTAATCATTTTAGCACCTCAAGTTGTTGCCTTTCTCGCCAAATACTCATTTTAAAACCTTCCAAAAATTCTTTTAATTAAAATATAATTGAAAATATGGTCATATTTATTAAGTTTGTTACGTCTCGCGGTTATACGAATGACAATCATAGGTTAACTCTCTCGTAATTTATTTGTGAACTAAATAGCACGGTTCCAAACATCAAGATTAATTGCACTGGGAAGTTACTCTTGATGAACGCATTCGTGGTGCCAGCAATGAAATTTACGCATCGATATCCATCTGAGAACTAAATTAGCTGTGAATAAAATATTCATCTGTTAGTTGAGAATGCGATAAATAACTAATTACACTCAAATCACCGTAACTTATTTTACTCAGTCTTTAATTAAATACGAGTGGTGCAAATTTTCCTCTCAAATACATATTAATCTAAATTGAAGCAACATTATTTCCAAAATAACTGGAAATTTAGTGCTTTATCAAGATCCGTTTCGGAAAAGTGTTTTCTTCATTATTTCCTATTTATACTTGATTAGTTAATATTTATACTTATACTATTTATATTTTCCTATTATTTCCTATTTATACTTATACTATTTATATTTTCCTATTATTTCATATTTATACTTATACTATTTATAATTTGCTATTTCCTAGTTATACTTGATTCTTTTTTTCCTTGTCTTTAAAATAACTATTTGAATATATATATATATATATATATATATATATATATATATATATATATAATATACACGGTGAATAGAGATGAATATTTCTTAAATCTTGGCTATCTAAATAATGTCAATCTTAGGAACATTGCGAGTACAAATGGTTTGTAATTAAGTCCCTTATGAAGAAATATAAATGATTTAACTGTAAATATAGCAAAGCATTGCGAATTCAGGCAAAGGAGTCCAGTTGGGAAGAATATTTAAAATGTTGTCAATATGTTTTTGTAGGTTTGAGTCAATAAATATATTTCTAAAAAAGCTAAAGTATTTAATTTATTATATAGCTTTAAATAATTTATATTTTGTAAAAATTCAATTAACATTTTTCAGTTTTCTTTACGATTAAAATTTATTGAATAGCGGTAAAAACATTTTTTAAATCATTTAATACTTAGGTTAACAAAAGAAAACGTTTATCTAATTTACTTTTTATTAAATAAAGGCAATTATTGTTCTAGTGTTTCGTTTTACAAAGGCAAGAGGAGTATTGCTCATGACATGGAGTCTTCGGTTGGCGTTTCGAACTAGCAACCCAAGGGATACGAATCCAACGTCCTACCAACCAGGTCTGAAAGTTACAATTACTATAAATAATTGATCAAAAATTATTCTAGCACTGAATTTTCAACGCCAGTTAAAGATTCAAAGCCAATTGCAGCAACGCAAAATGCTTTATTTTTCTACATCAGTTGGAGTAACACAATAGAGATTAGAAATTTCTAATTTTCTTTATTCTGTAATATTTTAATTTGAAAGTACATCAAAATGAATTGGAAAAATGTTTAATTTTCAGTGCATCAAAGATTGAAAAAATATCTCTAATTCCTGTAACATCAGCATGTTTACTATTCTTTTAAAAGTAAAAGGAATAAGATTCTGAATATATTTTTTTATAATTTAAAAATTTTCTTTTCCGGAGCTGTTGTTTGTTTGCATTATTTTAAATAAAAAAAATTATCTTAATAAAACGATGTTTTTTTTCTTCGTATAGTTGAAATAAAATTCGATAGAAGCATCTTTGTTGATAAAAATAAAAAAAAGGAAACAATCATATTCTATAATCATGAAAAGCCAAAGTAGAACGGTTAGTGAAGAATACATTTTCCAATTAAGCATTGCAATAACGCATATTAATTAACTTCATATTTTAAAAAAAGAAAAGTAATTAAATGCAACGGATGTTGATAAAATTAAGCCTGCAGATTTTCAGATATTTATTTATTCCGAAAAATGATTAATCATACGTATATAATTTGCATTATTTCTGATAAAATAACTGAAAAGTTGGCAAGCGAATAACGACGCAATTTTTCTGACTGTCCTTTGTCTTTCGGTTTTAGATATCATGATTTATGTAAAATTAAGTTTTTATTTTCAATTTACTCATTTTTTTCAAATGATTTTTCTTTTATTTTAAAGGATAGTTATGTGAGATAATTAACTATTTGTATAACAAAAAAGAAATTTTATTGTTTAATGTTAAATTAAGTTTAACAAGCCACGTAACAATAGAAAATAAATGGTAAAGAATATAATATTAAGTGATATGATATCATACTTCTACTAGTGAAATTATATCACGCCATAACTTAAAACTAATAGCAAAATAAATTCAGTAGAGAAACAAACAAAATTATTATTCATAATTTTTATTGCTATTAAATTTTATATTTGAAAGATATTTTGTTTATTGATCGAAAAGTATATTAATTGAAGAGATATATGAAAAGAAACTGATCAAATAGAATGCAAAAGAACTTATAAAAGTGGAGTTTCACAGAAAAATATTAACATTCATTTGTAATCTTTTTTATTTCGTGAAATGTATAAATTCTTATTTAAACTTCAGTTCACCATTTTACTAAAATCTAGATGTATACTATATTTTTTCATAAAAGTGTTTTTGAGAAAATATTTCTTGAGAAAAGTTTTATATTTAAATATTTTTTTTAAAGAGCAGTTTGAATTTGTCAATTATGCTAGCTAAAACAATTATAATTTCATTTAAAATGAAATATTTTAACTAAGAAATGATCAGAAGGAAATAAGTAAACTGTGAAAATCAAAGGAATCTATTTAACATTCTAATTGTTTTAAAAAATATTTTCTTAAAATCTTAACACGCTTTGAAAATTAAAATCTTCAAAAATATTTAGTTTCAAATGTGAATTAAACCAATAAAATTATATATAATAAAAAATAGGTTTAATTAAAATTTCAATAGATGAATAAAGAAGAAATTTAAATTGGTTTTTAATCATACTATCTTTTGTTCTTCCCCTTTCAATATCTCTGCTAAGCATTCAGCATATATAGCATAGCATTTCAAACCACATGAGCAAAGGGATAGTTTTAGACAATTTTATTATTACACCAAATAATAATGTCCCTCCTTTTTGATATTCAAAAATTAAAATTCGATTGATGCTAAAATGGACAAAAATATAAATTGCCTTACACCAGTATACGGCGCTCTCAGTGAAATTTGTACTAGACAATAAACATGATTGAAAAATTTGTTTTTAGTATATTAAAAACTTTTTTTTAGTAACGTAATGGGTAGAATTAAGTAACATAAGGACATGGATTTGCTTGTAGTTTAAAATTATATTTAAATGAACAGGTTGATAATAGAATTGGACATTCTTTCTATTTCATTACTGTGCATCCGATGATTCAAAATGAATTAAGTAGCCAGTAATAATGATCGGTTATTATCTCGGATTGGTTTAAAACTACAATCAAAATTAATTAAAGTAAAAATGAAATATCGGATTTGTTTTAAAAAAAACTTTTTTTGCTGTCTAGAAAGGATAATTATTTGAAGTTATTTGTGCAAACTTGTCTGAAAAAGTAAAAAATATATTTTTTTAATTTATGCTCCTTATATTTGTTATTATTACCAAGTGTTTTTATATCATTTTTAAATGAGAAAATTGAATTATGCTATGGAATTAATGGAAATAATGGAATTCAGTCTGATCTTTTTCAAAATCGCATATAAATTGTTTCGAATATTTGTGGTATTTTATTAATATATCAAGATAAAATAGAGCTTTCCTGTTATTTCGCAAATAAATTATTTAAGTAAAGAGTCATATTTTTTTTTTTTTTTTTTTTACTTTTACTTTTTTTTTCAATATATTTTTCAAGTTTACCTTAAAAAAATCCCTGAATTTTTTTAGAACATTATAAAGTGAGAAATAGGTGTTTTTTTTTCGTGTGTATACATATATATATAGATTATTAAGGTACTTTTCTGTTAGCCAGGCGTCAGCAAATAATTTATAATTAAATTTGGCGGAATTCTAGATTATTTGGTGATTTTTCGCTTTATAATCGCTGAAAAAAATTTGGCGGAATTCTGTATTTGGCGATTTTTTCCCGGCACCAGGCTAACGGAAAAGTACCAAAATTGAATTTTCATATGCAAGAAACTCAAATCTTTAACATACGTTATTTTTTCTGTTAATCTTCTTATATATTCTGTAGTGCAATTCTTTCGAATCCTTTTGTAGTATATTTTCCGTTCCTGCAGATCAGAAAACGAAGGATTCGGTTTTCAAACCAGTACTGATCATTGAAGCATTTAATATCGAGTTTTTTTGTAGATTCATCACTCATCTGATCGATACACAAAAGTCTTTTTTCAGTATTAACAATATTCAAATAGCAATCTGGGGGATTTCTTTGTCTGATGATTTGTTGAAAATGATATATTAGATATTCTACATATCCAACAAGTATTACTAATAATTACTGCCTCTCTGGCGAATTTTTATAGGTGATATACTATAGAAAGTTTAGTAACAACTGTGATACATATATGGTATATATATATATATATATATATAATATAAAGCCTGCATTGAACATTTTAAATTCTTTCAAATCCTACTTTATTATAGCCGGCGTCCTGACATATGGTTAGCGCGTCCTTCCCGTGATCTGGGCGTCCTGGGTTCGATTTCTGGTTCGAACAGGGTTTCTCTTCTGCGTTCTATCAGTAAGGTGTGGGAATGTATCCACCTGTAAAAAGGCACTGTGCAAGCGAATGTGATGAATGAATAGCAAAAGTCGTCTTCTTGGTTCTAGTTGGCGCTACTACAAAACAAGAGACGCTGATTAGGCTTAAATCGCTGGCTGCCTCAGCGAGTTTTTTCCTTGGCAAGTGCCATAAGAAACAACAACTTTAATATATGCTGCTTCTATGCCTCATTTAAATGAAAATAATATGCGCATGGTACCTAAATGATATTGGAGACTACATTTAATTTTTTTAATTCTCTTAGTTTCAAAAAATTTTCTAAAACATTAACACTTACAAAACGATGGTTTACTTCTCTGAAAATAGGCTTCCTGAAATTGTTATCCATGAACCACCATATTTGTCTATATAGTTCTAAAAAATATTTTAACTTGAAGAATCGTGCAAAATATTCCAACTTTTTTTTAATTTCCCTATTAATGGCAGCATGTATTGTTTTGTATTAACAAGATGGGATCCCTAAGGAAAATCGTAGACAAGAAACAAAGTCATGCACCGCTTTCAAGTTAGCAGTCACGGGAAAATGCCAATTAAAGAATACTTGGACGAAAATATTGACTTATTATTCATTGCGAATGATTTGTTAAGTGCAATTTTGTATAAAGTTGTTTTCAAAGTCCGCTGACTAAACCTATTGAGCCAGCGATTTAACAAGCCAGAGATTTAAACCGATTGAGCGTTTGCTGTTTTTCAGTTGCGCCAATTAATACCAAGAGTACGATTTAGCTGCACACACACACGTCACACCCCTTATTATGGTGCGGACTTCTTTCGTGCATTTTCAACGATTCATCCACCGATCGTAATTTAGATCTGGAAAAGAGAACGAGCACCTCTGACCCATCAGCTCCAGTGGTATTAGTTCCAACATGGTAGAGTTTGTGACCACGACAGATGTAACGTCCACTACACGCAAGAACGGAGTTTATTCGGCTATCGAGTTTCAACTCGCAGCTCACAGGAGTCGAATTCGACGCCCGACATGGAGGACTTTGCGACCGCGACAGACTTAACGAGCGCCAACTACCACACACTCGGGGAATCTTTGGCCGGCAAGGTTCGAACTCGCAACCTATGGTGTACGTGCCCAACGCTCTACCAACCAGGCTTTCCCAGCACTTTTTATACAATATCTTAATGAAAAGAACAGTAATTAGAAGTCATGTTAGTTTTCCAGAAAGAGCACAAGAAAATTCTAATTTTTCCCAAGCTCCTTTAATTAATTTTTTCCCAATTATATTCGAATATTTATACCTGAATATGAAAGCTAAAAATATGCTTTTCTGAATACATAATAAAATGTTGTGTAATGGGTTTGTCTTTAATATTTTGTATTATAGTAGTTAAATAGTTCCTTGGAAAAAAATTTATTTTGAATAACTACCAGAATTTGCATCTTTTACTTATAGTGAAACTTTAAAAATACTTTTTCATAACATTATTTTCATTATTAAAGTTTCTATCGTAAACATTTTGCCATCAAATTGAGAAATCTTGAAATTTCATTACATAGATCTTAATAAAAAAAACTAGGATATAATAGGATTATATTTCTGTGTTTCTATTGGTACATAAAATAGAATTTCGAGGGAGATATTTATGGATTAAAACTTCATCTGACAACAGCAATTCAAATTACTAAAAGAAGTGAGTTTTCGAATTTTCAAAAAATAATTTTAATAACAACTTGCAAGATATTTTGTAAAGAAGAATCGCTCCTAAAAAAAACAACCCCAGAATTTTTTCTGCAAAATTTAACACAATAATGTGATTCTTGATTTGTTTAAATTAATTTTTTTCTATTTTAACTAATCTTCTGTGCTTCGTATTGGAGAATATTCATAGGATATTTTTACAGGCGAGAAAGAAATATTATATATGAGCTCTCAGAATAAACAAAAGAGAAGTCGATCAGGAAATTCAAAACTACAGAAAGACAATAAAAACCATCAATTAAGAAAATTAAAAGTGTGAATTTTTATCTATCGTCTCTAGAATATTTGTTCTATTTTTATGAAAAGTCCATTTCTTCTCTACTACTAATGAAGAATGTAGGCATGTTGGTTCTCCCCAGGGCAAATCAAATAATTCGGCAACATCACAATTAAAATTAATTTACTATTAATCAGGTTTAACCAAATTTCATGGAAATGTAGTTATAACTTGTGATTTTGATATCTTTTTAAATTTAAAATATGTTCTTTTAATGATAATTTTTTTCATAGTACTTTCTTGATTTTTCATGATTTTTAAAAATACATCTTGCAAAGTTTGTAAGTGAGGTTCCCCTAATTACCATTAAAATTAACCATTTCCATTGTTTCTACTCTTTTTAAAGCTAAAGTAGATTGAAGATTATATTTATTATTTCCATACTTTAAAAGATAAATAAAAAAAGAAATTATAATACCACGGATGACAATATACAATTAGAAAATAAATGATTGGGAAATTTGCATTTTTAATAGATCTGTGACCTCTTTGGACAAAGCTCCGTTAAGACTAATTAACTCCTAAAACATAAAAAGAGCAAGATTAATAAAGTAAAAAGAATTTAATTTTTATCACAATTTAATGTTGAAATATACTTTAAGTGAAACACGAACAGAAAGGTATATATTAGAACTTTAATTAAAATGCAGCGTAATTAATGTTTCTAGTAAGACAAACGGTCTCCAAATGCATTTTGTAAAGCAATAATACGGAAATAATACTATAGCACTGAAAAAGGTAAGAAAATATCTGCCAGATATAAATATTTATCAATAATATTTTATTGTAAAAAAGTTGTAAATAGGAAAAAAACCTTTTTATTAATTTATAAAGAGACTATTAAATATGCATTAATTATTTTGTTCTTTGTAATTTAAGCATAAAATAACATTTGAGCTTGGAATATTTTACAAATAGTGAGCAACGTCGTAAACCTCAACCTAATGTAACATTTATTTGAGCAGAAGTCGGAGCAAGAAGATTTAAATGCCATGCCAATGAAGGTCATGAAAATTGCAGACTCTAAAGCAATGGAACTTTGGCTTGTTTCTATTCTTTAACTAAGTCGATTAGCAAGGGAATAGATGCAGGAAAAAGTTTTGCAGATTAATTGCTGTAATCGGATAATTATTCAGGCAAGGAAATTGGTTTCTATTCGATTACGCAATGAAACAAGCTGTTTTACTGCATTTTTTTATCTGTACAAATGCTTTCTTTTTAATAATTGGATACCTCATCATTAAAAATAAGAGGGAATAAAACTATACTTTAACTGAAACTTTTAGCGAACTTTCAAATATCTCTTTTACTGTGAGGTTTTAGATCTAATTTAGGTTATTAATTTTTAATTGAGTGTATCATAAACAATCATTTGAGATGTAGCAAATTGGTCAACTTGAATGGTTTTCGAATGCTGCACCAAGCGAGCAGGAACCTCTATCTATATTCTTTCGATCTATATTAAGGAGAGTAGGATTGTTACTCTGGTTTAGAGATCAATTTTATATCGACAAATTTAGATAAATCTACTTTTATACTTTATTATGCTTTTTATTTAAAACTTTGATTTTATACCTCGCGCAAAATAGCAGAAAATGCTCTTAAACAAGAACTGGAATTCTTGTCTTAATGGAGCCATCGTCAATATTCTCGAATATTCTGGATTCTCCATTTGTGTCATCAAATAAATCATCACTTTTGAATATTCTGAATCCTCTGTCTGCATTGCCTTATTGTCAACGCCTGATAATTAACTTGGCATCTGCTTTCAGTAACCATTACTATGACTATAGACTATCTCTTACCTTAGAAGATTCACTGATTAGAAAAGATTATAAATCCTTCATCATTTGTAAGTGGCTACTAATTTTTGATTAAAGTTAATAGAAAAGATGTTAATTGGATTCCAAAAAATTCCTAGGACTTCCAATTAATTTAACTCTTTGCTGTCCGAAAAATAATTAGATGCAAATTTATTCCCCTATTACAAAGATTTGTTTATTGCAATGAAAAATAAATATACACAATTCTTTTGAGACGAATTTCTTTGAAAAATTAATATACATCTTTTAACCTTTATGTAGGCATTTTAGCAATTAAATTTGAAAAAATAAATAAAACGTCGAAATGATGAACAGTCTTGAATGTCGAGTCACACTCGAACCGCAAAGGGTTAACCGATAGAAATAATTTCCTTCTGTTTTCATTTACAACGTTTAATAATAATTACCTGCATGAAAAAAATGTTTTTCGAATTACACTCGTTTGTTAGCACAATCAGCGAACTATGTTAAATCAAATATAATATTTTCATATTAAAGCCGTATTTCTGTGTCAGATATTAAGTGTACATTCATCAATGGGTTTTTTTTATTTCCTTATTCCCGTGTGAATAATTAAAAAAACTTAAAATCCCAATAAGATGAATAAATATTTCGGGGTACGTAGTTTCAATATAATTACTGGGGTGTACTTCAATTTGGGCCTAATTGCCCGAAACAAAGGTTGTGTGATTCTCTTTTATAAGTCCTTATTCTACTAATTTCAACACAAAATTAGTCATACTGAGTTATAGAATTGCAGATTCTTAAAAAAAGAGCATTTAAAGATAAAAGATGGTTTTATTTAACTATTAGTATTAAGTCTTCGAATTTTCGTTCAACGAAACTATGTCTTGAAACCAAGAAGCCTGAATATGTTTTCGAAATGCCTTCTTCCTTCGTGAAGTGTAACTGATTGAACACCCTTAGCTCTTGCTTTGTTTGTTAAAGAAGCATTGTTAAAAGGTTTGGGAAAGAAAGACATTTTGAGTATTTTCAATAAATATCCGAGCATATATTAGTTTAGTAGCCGTCTATAAAAGACATTCTAAATGTCAAGATTGTTAAGATATAATTATTTTTGTAAAAATAAACTCGGAAATTTCAGTATTCTGAAGTCGAGTGATTATGAAGATAAATCTCTAAGGATGGAAAGGCATTATAATCAAATGGCTGATAAATTATTAACATATCATTCGGAAGAAAAATACTCAATTTATTAACAGAAATATTCTGGAGGAATAAAGAAAATTTTAGCGCTTTCGTAATTGTTTAGATTTTTTTAATGCATATGAAATTTCAGAAAAATTACTTCAACTAATTGATCACTTATTTCAATGAATAAATCAATTAGTCATAAGATTATTTTAATAACTCTAAAAATTACTTACCAGCCATAAATATATTAAACGCAACAATAGAGTAAATAAAAGTCGTTCAGAAAAGTCTTGAAACCTGTGTCATAACGTTTTTATTAGTTTCAGCGATGGAAACTAGTATGTAAATTTTCGCACTAAATACAATAATATTTATATTTCTGCTTCAAAAATATGAATAGTGTATATTTTGTCTAATATAAATTTAGTAATATTTTGATCCGAATTATTTGTATCCTCATTTTATTTCATTTCAAGGAGAGAAAAAAGGATTATTTTGTAAGCTAAAACTAATTTAATGAAGTTATAACTTTGAGTACTTACTCAAAATATAATGATTCAACGCTCAATTCCAACGTGATATCTTATTCAATACTTCACCTCATGTTATTTTAACTTATTAATATTATTTCCTTAATTATCCAATTACTGCAATACATTGCTCTTTTTTAAAAGATTTTTCTGTCTAATTTTATTTTTCATCGACTATGAAAAATGCTATAAATTTTGAATAATTTTCATGAAATCCAAATCATATACTAATTATTGCATAAATGGAAGCTAAAAATTCTTTAAAGTAAATGGCTACGTTAAAATGCCAATGTTTAACGAAATTTATATATATAATATTTATTATGTCTGAGCAGTTTTTTTACACTGTCAGAATTAAAATGCCAGCTTTCTAAGTCTATTTTTGAGGCAATTATTGATTTTTATATTTGCTATTGAAATAAGCATTAGACTTTTTAATTATGTAGTTTTGCATCTTTTAGCCATTTTCTCAAATTCTAATTTTTTTATAGAATTTTCTTACGAAGAAGACATAATTAACAGTCTAATGCTTAATTTTAATCAAATTTATTATATTTTTTCAGTAATTTCTGTAATTCCTGAACTAGCTAATAAATAATATATTCAATAAAAAAGTGTTTACAATTATTTTCGTAAATAATGTTTTAAAAAATATAACTTTTCTTTTTGGTTATCATTTGAAACTAAATGATAAAATAATGCATAGAAATGGAGCTTATTCTTTTGCACTCAGGAATTAGATTAAATATTTCTAACCTTTGAACGAGAAAATTTTGCATTTTGCCTTCTTTGAGCCATCAAACGAGATTTTTCAATTTGTTTAAAAATATTTGAGACTGAACTGCTTTTGCGACTAATTTCACAGATGTATTTACGAGCTTTTTTTATGGAAATATTAAAAAACATAATATTTTCGAAAGTTTTTGAAAACAATTATTCCCGAACTTAGTCGCATGCTTTAACAAATTAAATCTACATTTCCTTCTACTACGGTATATATTCCTTGTTTTCTGTTTTTTGGCCATTAGTTTTCTTGTCGCATAGATAAATTTAATAAGAACATGTGCTCAAGAATTTTCAGAAGAATTTCCATGACCTTTCTAAAGTCTCTATTCCATTCAAAATAATCTTAAAAATTCTTATTCTAAGTATCACGCAGTTCATCATTATCTAAATTTCCTACTTAATAATCGGCGACGAGAAGCAACATTCCTTTTGTTTAGGCAGCTCTTGGATACACGATTTGGAATGCCGTCTTCCAATTAGAGCTCGATTCATTAGAAGAGCTGTCTTTAAGGATACGGAACAAGTAGTAAGACGCCGTATCCGATAACCTATAGCTGACTTGCTTACAACGAAATGGATTTCAGTTTTTAACAAAGGATTTCCGCTGGCGATATGAATTTCGGAATTACTGAGCTTCGTTTATCTCGATTGGTTGATAGTGAAATAAATATTGACATTTTGTTGATGGATTTATTAAAAAAATTAAATTTGATTGATAAGAATGTTATATGAAGAGGGTAAACTAAGACATTTTACAAGAAATTAGGAAATGTTTTTAAATTAAGAATGTAGTCTTTACAACCGAAATACATTGGATATTTCTGTATATTTTAGAGATCAAATACAATAAAGATTAATAATATGCATATTTCAATGTATCATGTCAGAACATAATTTCTTGAAAGGACAAACACTTTGTGCTCGTGCCAGTTAAATTATATTTTTATTCATTCTAATGGTTTCATTGAATGAGTCACTTCAGTATTGCCAACGATCCAAAAAAAATTGTGTTGCATTTATTGTTTAAAAAAGTATAACATTTATTATTTATTTCATTTCGCATAATCACATACTCAAAACGACATTTTTCTAGGTTTTATTTGTGGTAATTATTAACTTTTTTAAAAAAAAAATCGGAACTCAGTGAATGCAATGGCAACGCGTTATTAAAAGCTGATTTGAGATGTTCATGCGGATTTTTTAAAAATTATTTTTCTCATACGGATAGTTCTATTTTTCGCCTACGGATTTTTGTTGACACCAAAAACCTCATTCCCAAAACCACATGTTCTGACATAATAAAATTTATTTCAGAGAATGAGACGCTTCATAGTAGGTTTATAGGAATTACAGAATTGCTTAATCATTTCGGAAATAAAAAATCATTTTGTATATTTGGCATGCTCCAATTTTCAGATTTTTTCAATTATTTTAATTATAGTTTTTAAAACTTTACACGATAGTTACTGCAAAATATTTAATTTACTTAATGATACCGATTACGAATATTTAATAACCGTCAGTCAAAAATAGATGCTTTGTATACTCCAATAAAAACAGATGAAAACGGATTTTACTTAAGTATTGCATTTTAGTTTTTTCATATGACTTTCCGCTAGACTAATCTGAAGTTAAACGTTTCTATTGAACCAAAAATAAATTCTTCTTGAGCAGACATTTTACAATTTTTACTTTATCGTATACGTATAATTAAAAAAGTATAGAAATCGTCAAAAAGCCCCATAGTTCGAAAAATAATTTTTATGCAATATGTCCGTCTGTGTGTCGGAGACAAGGATAATTCAAAAATGCTTTGCGCTAGATGGATTAAGTTTAGTATATTTTTTATACCAATTTGGTAAATTTCTACCAAATTTTGAACTAATCCTTTCAGAGGCAATCTGTCTATTAGGCGTTTTCAATTATAATTTAACACAATAGCTACAAAACAGAGAGCTAGATAGATAGAATTCGATACACAGAATTAACATTTGTAGTCCAGACACCAAATTTTGAATCAAATCCGAATGGGGAGCATGCCGATCTGTGTTTTTAGAAACTTGTTAAAGCGATAACCCAAATTATCACTGATTTAAATATATTAAATATGACATGTGAATTTGTGACTAAAATCCAAATTAGCCATAAATATTAAATTTAATGCGAAAAATCCGAAAAGAAAAAATATGATTATTTTAATGATTTTGGTTTCATGTTTTATGGTCTTTTAATCGTTCGATTTTGAGCAATTTACTATGATCCTATTTAGATGTTAGCATTTTCGAAATAATTTTGCCTGCTATTGTGCGATTTTTAATTTTGGTACTAATAATCTCCAAAACCTTGATATATATTTCAATTATTCTAGTTTCATGTTATATTGTCTTTTTGTAGTTTGATTCTAAAAGTTTTCATAAGATCCTATTTAGATTTTAAACATTTGTTATTGTGTAATTTATTTTTATTTTTTGATGCTAATTTATTTCCAAAACCTCAATTTTCTGGGATTTTCGGGTTACAAGGGGTCAATTTTTTGTACGAAAGTTATACCTTTTGCAGAAAAATATCTGTTTTAAATCCGTGCCTGAGGTGACTCTTGAAAAAGTCTTTAGGTCAGATTCAACATTTTTTTTTCATTAAAAGTAATTTTAATGCTAATTTCGCTACGTTCATTTGTGTTAGTTGTAATTGCATTAGGGCTCTGTGAATACAAAATGCTTTAATATTTTGGATCAGGAAAAATTGTTTGTATTTATTTGATAGTTATTGTCTTAGAATTGATAGTTTGTAACTACAAAAATGTAGTTTTGTGCCAAATTTTTACTAGAACTGATTTGTAAACACGCATATAGAACACTCATTTCATTCTCGGATACTATTAACCGCATGCCAAAGATTAATCACCTAATAATTTGCCAACAGTCGCATAAAGGGACGAATTCAGTAAATAATACTGAATTCACATCAAAAGCAGATATTTCGTAAATATATACTCCAATCTCAATCAAGGCGTTACCCTTGATTTTACTTTTATTAGAGAATATATGAGAATAATGTGAGAGGTTTCGAAACTTTAAAAATAAAATCACAAAAATCCTTAAACTCGGAAAATTTCAAATTGATAGTTCAATGAAAATCCACATTCAAACATTTTCTTACGACTTTTTGCTTTTCTAAGACCTAAAAGCAACGAAATTAAATATTGCTCTTTCATTTGTCAATATTTGAATATGTTAATTACAAATGTCTTTTTATATACAATTAATAATTTTTTCATTTTTTTTAAAGAAATTAATGTTTCATGTAACAAAATTTGTTTTATAAATCGTATTGTAAGCTTTTTTGATATTCTTCTCTTTTTTCAATTCCTAGTATTAGCTCACTCTCTCTCTCTCTCTCTCTCTCTCTGTGTGTGTGTGTGTGTGTGTGTGTGTGTGTGTGTGTGTGTGTGT